>JAANSK020270936.1:0-21233 GCA_011763485.2 Isoetes engelmannii
CTTGTATGAAGGCATTGCCAATGTAAATTTTATTGTAAATGAATGAATTATGTAGAGTCTCTGCTCATGAAATTAATGCTAAATTATTGTTTTTTAAGAATGAATGCTCTCAATGTAAAACTTCAATTTTTTTCACTACATCACTCCTTCAAAATAGCTACTTCCCACATTACTGCATGAGTCCCAAACACAAAAATACCTCCCGTTTTTTACAAATGCGACTTAGATGTGGAATTGCTTTGGGTGGACAACACTTTTCTCTAGATAAGCTGAAGAACATTTTTAACGTGGAGGTGGCACTTATGGCTTTAGCTCATCACATGAAGATTGGGCGTAATTAGAACTAAGGTTTGGACATAATTAGAACTAAGGTTTGGACATAATTGCTAGGATCCAAGGATTCTACATGTTCTTCAAGTGTCAGTGGTTATCTGAGGCTGATACATGTGCCGGCTGGCAAAGCCTGGCCCTTATTTAAATTTCACTATCATGTACGATATTTAGTATTTTATTTAATATATCATACTCTTCTTACCCTCAAAAAAAGGAAAGGAAAAACTAGCAAAAAGGCACGCCCAGGGGTTTTGGTCGAGCAAGATCAACCTAAAAACTATCACAAGCGCTAAACAAATGTTTTTCTCAAGTTTAGATTAAACATATGGAAGTAATCAGAATCACTGCCAAATATACATTTAGTGAGAAAAATTATGATGAAATTAAATCGTACCAGAAGAAACATTTTTCACCTATTCCAGAGCATAGCATGCATGCTTTCCCCTCTTTATCATTCCTTGCCTTGAAAACTGATATAAGATCACTCAAGTCTTGCAGCTTGATATAAGAGGTACTACTTGAAGTGGCAAATTATGACCGAAATTTAATGCACGATGACGAAAGAAAGGTTTTATGATGCCTTAGCAGCAAAAATACCTCAAGTGTTACACTTGGCCTTCTTCATATTCATCTTGGTGTGCTTTCCATTTGCTTGACATCTTCCATCGCCTTCGAAATAGAGCAAATCTGTCCGATAGACACATCTAGTGAAGAACCTTGTGCATGGCTGATAATAATGAAAAAATTATAGGTTTAAGAAGAGAACCATGATTGGAATTATAAATTGCAGTTGTCAAGCGGAATACAGAAAAACATGAATAGCAATCAAACAACAATAAGCAATGATAGGGAAAAAGCGTGGAAATGAAGGTACAGAGCCAATGGATTGGCCTTGGGATACAACAAGTGCAAACCATACTCGCCGTGCTTCTCTAAACTACTGCAAACAACAAGATGAAGTGTGCGAAGAGAAATTTCATAGAATTTCTAATTTGCATAGTCGTTGATGTAAAAACTTAAGAATCCAACAATGCTCATTAATTAGCTGATGTGACATGTCATGTGGACAGACTAGAATTGCAAGAACTATTGTAGGGGGGGGGGGTTAGGTAAGCCTGCTAAATACATTCAAACTCTAATATCATATAACATAAGATTTTGACAACCAAAACATCCCAAAACATCAAGCCTTTTATACATCCCAAACCACTGGAAAATTGGGCCCTGACTCCCACTTTGAAAGATAATGGGTAGGCATGATACAATAATCAAACATTAGAGCAATATTTGAGATGATTTATTAGTTACCAGCAGGATGACTAGGTGGATTGACTTCCACTAGCTGATTGCTTATGATAACTCAATATACGCTTCCACTGGCCAGATCCCATTCATTCTCAACTCATGGCAGCATCCTCATTGGTCTTTTACTGCTTCTGGAAATGATTATATTAATCCTAGTGCAGAGTCTCGATTCCAAAAACTCGATGGTCTTCACGCAGAGCTCCAACAACATTTTTATAAAGCCCAGGAACGCTATCGGCATTATGCTAATTTACATTGTCTGGCTTCTTCGTAGGAAAATCCCTACATTGCATCCGTACAACAAGCTTGACTATTGTCATCTTGGTCCTTATCAAATCACTACTTAGATCAATGATGTTGCCTTTTGACTTGAGTTCCCTCCATCTATTCGCCTGCATCGCATCCGATATATCATGTTTCATTGTTTGAACCATATACATTCAATTCCTTCCCAGATAGGATTCCCTTGCCATGTCCTCCAGTTGATATTAATCATCATGGAGACTTCGCGGTTTAGGAGACTTTGGACACTAAATTCCTTCGACGACATCTATATTACTTCGTCATATACATTTGAAGTGATTGCACCTGGAAAGCTGTAGAGAATCTGATTAACGCTCTTAAAGTTGCCGAGTTCCACCAACATTGCCTGGTTAAGCCGAGTCCAGATACTCCAGCTCCAGCGACTCGTTGTAGTCGTAGGAGGGGGATAGTCGATTGTACATATTCATATGTATGGTATATATAATAGATCATTGATTTTTTCGAGTATTTACAGTGTATTTCTGTAGTTCTATTTGCAGGCCGGTGGACCGCCACGATGGCTGTTTAAAATATGTGGCATTTGCTTACATAGCACGCTATCAAAGGAACTCTCTAGAGCAGCTGCCCTATTTACGTCTTAGTCAGATCTGGACCGTTGGACACGCGTGTGCGACTTGTGAGGAACCCTAGAAATCGCAGCTTTTGTTGTCGGTGGCTTGAGCGCAATTCGTCCTCTCACCCGGAGCTTCGCATTCTCTCTGGTACTTGTTCTTCGTCTTGTTGCATTTATCTCTGAAGGTTTTGATGGTCTGCATGGCAGCAGCCTTGTGGTGCTCTTGTATTTGCTTAAATGGCGTCCGTTCTCTTAGGGTTTTAGTGGTTCCTTCTCCGTTTCTGTTTTCTCTCCCTTAGCACAGAAATTATTCTAGAATTTTTAGCGGAATATCTACATGTTGTGTGGCTTTATATCATTCATAAAACCAGTCTTGCTTTAGTATTTCATTTGAGTACCCTTCTTGTTGTTGGAGAAGTTCGTTGTGATAACGTAGTCGTTGTTTCTTTTTACAGTGAATCAGAAACTATATCGACATGGCTCGCAGAAGTGGAGGTGCATAATTTTGTTTTGTTATTTGTCTTCTGGTTAAGCTTCTGGTGTTATTCTTTATTTTTAATTAAGCAGTGTAATAATTTTTGAGGACTTGAGACAAACGTACTTCAATAGCTGACATGAGATAGAAGTTAGAAGATGGTTCACATCCATTAAGAGTTGGAAGACTCATTCACTGACTTCGATTTATTTCTAGGGCGGTCTTCTCGACCTGCACCACGGCCAATGTCCAGAAGTGCACCTGCCCCGGCACCTGGTAATGTTGTATGTCTATATTTGTGTTGTATGTCTATATTTGTGGTGCACAAATCAATTTGGGATTTTGGTTTTAAGGTTCATAGTTTTATCTTATTTTCGTCCTGCAGTCCGCCATGCACCTCCTCCAGCACCAGCTCAGCCTACTGGGTCTGGCTCTATGATGGGCGGTCTTGCTAGCACAGTGGCACAAGGTAATGTCTTTTTGATATAACTCTGTTTTTGTATTGCTTTAGATGGAGTTGTTTTATCAATTCAGGTGTTGTATACAGGAGTCGCATTTGGAACTGGCAGTGCGATTGCCCACCGTGCAATTGATGGCATTATGGGACCTAGAGTAGTGCAACACGAGACTGCTGGTTCTCCAGATGCACCTGTCCAATCAACCATGGGTTCACCGGCACTTACAACTGTTGGAGGTGCCGATGCATGTGGCAATCATATGAAAGCCTTTCAAGATGTAAGTTATTGGTACAAAGTTTGAAATTTTGTGTTAGTTGTTTGTTCTTTGACTATTTAAATGAGCTGCAATTTTCAGTGCATAAATGCGAGTGGAAGTGACATCAGCAAGTGCCAATTCTATATGGACATGCTTGCTGAATGCAGGAGGAGTTCCTCAACAACTTCAGGTATGAGTCCATATTCTCATCCTGCTATACCCACTTCTTAATGCAGTCGTGCTGATTAGTGCCTCCTGATTTTACTGTGCAGTGGTTCTTTAAATATGATTCAGGCAGCGCAACATGGGGATTGTGTCCATAGACATTTCTGTTTAATGGATCTATGAAGGAATAAGATAGGAAAAAAACCAGAGAACATTCATTCCTATGTAGACCTCATCTGTCAATCCTTTTTTCAACTTTAATTCTTTGGAATTAATTAGACTTAGTTGAAAATTCATGAGTGGTGATTGTGGTTACATCTTCCCAACTACTGATGTATCATGATGAAAGATTCAGGGAACATGGGGTTTATGTTCATGGACATTTCTGTGGAATGGATTTATGAAGGAATAAGATAGGCAAAACCAGAGAATTTTCATTCTAATCCTTTTTTCTTAAGCTTAATTTTTTGGAATTAATTAGACTTGGTATTTGAAAATTCATGGTGATTGTGGTTTCATTTTCCCAACTATTGATGTAGCATTATGAAATTACACTTCTGTGGCTCTTAATAATCTGTTTGTTGTGGATGAGTCAGAAGACCCAATTTTTCTTACTGGGTAGAGCCAGTGCCACTGATGAATATTTAATCACCGGCTCTTAATAATCTGTTTGTTATTGATAGTTCAGCGGCTCCATTTTTTTTACTGGGCTTTGCCTTGAAAGAAGAGTCGGTGCCACTGATGAATCAGCAGCTTAAGGGTGGGTTCACACCATGGGGTTAAGTTTAGTTAAAATTAAAAAAATTTAGCTCAAATTAAGTTATTAGATAAATTTGTTAATGTTTTAGTTAAATCAAGGGGGGTTTAAATTTTACTTGTGTCGATTAGGTTAAAAATTAGTTTAAACTTCTGTTGACATATAGTTTTGTTAAGTTAAAAGCTGACTTCTAACTGCACCCTACATTAACATTTGCTTGCATCTATCCCACTCCCCTGACCACGGTCAAGGTCTATTAAAAATTCGATGGGAGAGTCGTCGAAGTTGAAAACTTTGTGGGTTGGAGAGGCGTTGAAGTTGAGCTGTGTTGCCAAGGTGAGCTCGTGATCCAGGCGCGAGCTATCCAAGACATCGAACATGTCCATGAATAGGAAGAAGTTGTTGCACCTACAGTACAGGTAGGTCATTTTTTTGCGTTTATCATATTCTTCATATTCTTCTTTTCCTTTGATGAACGTTCTCTTTTTGGCAGTGGTAACATTTACCTAAATCCTTCAGGCCGATGGAACTTCATCTCCAACGAATGGTGATCAGAGGCAAAAAAATAAATAACATGAAAGCAAAATTACATGTTGGATTATCATGTGTTCATCTGCAAGGAACAGAACGATCAAAGGCATATTTCATGTGTTGTTGCTGACTATTTTTCTTTATGGAATTGCTGTGAAATGGGTTGCCCTTTAGAGTCTACGTTATTCGAATATTCGACCTTGACTAGTCTTGATGGAAAACCTTTATGTGCTTCTTAATTATTTTTGTCATCAATGGTGGCTAAAGTATCTTTGGTATCCGCTATCTTTAAGTGTGACATGGTGGTATTATCATAGTAGAATTTTTGCAATGATTGTTGGGGTTAGGTTTTGAATGGATTTCCACACCATCGAATTGATATGAGTTGTTTTACTCTTCAATGATGCAAAGTTCATCACCTTCTCTTCGCTATCCCTTTTTGCCATCTCTGAAACCTCATTTTGAGACTCAGATTTATATCTACTTTGTCATGACCCATTGCATGGGAGGGAATTTTAAATCTACTTTGTCATGACCCATTGCATGGGAGGGAATTTTAAATCTTCTAAGGCAGACGGGAAGAGATTTTATGAATCTCCTATATTGTGAGTATTCTCTATCTAATTAAAAGCTGGATTTAGATGTTAAAGTAGATATAAACTATTTTTTATTGAGATTTGCAGAAGTTTCTATCTTTTGTTTCTTGTTTCATAGACATGACACTAGCTCATTTATTGTTTGCAGATTACAGAGCAGAGGTTTTATTGGCTCGAGTATTTGCACAAGCATGGAATTATTTATAGGGATCTAAAGCAGGAGAATGTGCTTATACAAGAATATGGGCATATAAACGAAATTACATTTGTCTCTGAAAGTGAAAAGCAAGGAGCTAGGGGTACTAAAGAAAACATAAAGCATAAAGGGAAGTTTTCACAAAGGTTTGCCTTCTTGTTTTCATGTACTAGTGCAAAAGCATGTGAAGTTATTTTTGCATATACAAGAAAAGTAGACAGCAAGAGAGTATTTCCTTTAGCCTCAGAAGTTAACTGGTTCCTAAAGATGTGTGGGAAATTGTAGGAGAACGGGCTATGGAATATGTTGCTGGGTACGGACCTAGACCAGCCCTTCCTGTCCAAATCTTACAACCACAGTTGGGGTCAATGAAGTACCAATGAAGTACCATCAGGAAGAACATGCAAAAGCCTCAAAATTGGAAGAATAGGAGCAACTTCATAAGTAGTCAGTGCTACAAAACTCCTATAATTGGATGGAAGCAACAAGACTTGATTTCCAGAACGGGATGCTAAAGTATCCACTTGGTACATTCATATCTAATGTCGAATTTGCGGATTCTGCCAAGGATGTGCTAAGGTATACAAGAAGCAATTTGCTACTTAGATGTTACACTGTCTAATTCAAGGACTATGAGTGTTTGGTGTCAGAATTACCAACATTCTAGACTCTCTTTGTTATTCATGTTCCATGTCGACATATTACATGTATATTCATGTCAAATGTGCCCGATGCTCCATGCTGACATGGAGTCGCGTTATAAAAGGGTCCACATACTAGCATCTCACTACAGATCTCAAATTTAATGCCTTAAACTTTAGTTCCATTATGTTAACCATAAACAATGTTCTAAACCAGTCATAAAGTGATAACTAGAAGAATCTATTGAGATAACATTTTGAGGCATTAAAAGTGACCTTCCTGATCCTTTTAGGTCTCCACAATCTGCTAAAGATTAATAATGCATTGAGGTGTATATAAGGTACAAGAATTTGAAAGACGTAAAAAGACCCAAATGGAACGTATGAAACTAGACAAAAAACCCAATCCAATAGATATCATGTTTGCAGTTGGAGCCTGGAGACATATCTACTCGTTATAATTTTACTGCTCTTTTGTTTGACATGTTTGGGCCTGAGTTATTTTGCTATGTCCCATGTTACTTACGCCTTCTTTTATATAGGCCGGTCGTGATCAAGAACAGGTCGAAATAACAACTCCAGAAACATGTCACAACTGCCATATAAGGGTCGAAACTCGTTCAGACAGGTTGCAGCTGGCTCGGTTTGACTGGATCCTCTGTAACTGTTGTGAAAAACAAAAAGAAAAAATCTCAGTTGGCAGAAGAGGATTCCCAAGTTGAAACCTTCGACGACACAGATCTGCTCCAATTGGTTCTACAAATCCCAAGTGATAATGGCAATGGAGTTGAAAGCTTCCAGAGAAGAGCAGAAGACAATATCAGCATATTTGAAGGCATCAAGAGAGGAGGTAAGAGCACTAGCAACATACTTGAAAGCATCCAAGGAAGAGGTAAAGGCAGCACGTGAAGAGATTACCAAGCTTAAAAATGGAATTGGTAGCACAAATTACTTCAATCGGAAATCAATTGTCAGAACAAGAGGATAAAGCTTACAGGTCGACAAAGATAATAGTAACTCGACGACACAGATCTGCTCCAATTGGTTCTACAAATCTCAAGCGATAATGGCAATGGGGTTGAAAGCTTCTAGAGAAGAGCAGAAGACAATAGCAGCAGATTTGAAGGCATCAAGAGAGGAGGTAAGAGCACTAGCAACAGACTTGAACGCATCCAGGGAAGAGGTAAAGGCAACAAGTGAAGAGATTACCAAGCTTAAAAATGGCATTGATGAAATTGATGGGAAAGTTGGAGAATTGCAAGCTGATCAAGGCCCACCAGCAGGTTATGGCAATCCTTCTACTGACCAATTGGTAGCACAAACAACTTCTTCAATCGGAAATCAATTGTCAGAACAAGAGGATAAAGCTTACAAGTAAAATATAATAGTAGCTTGTCTTAGCGAGGAAGAAGGAGAGAATATTTTAGAAATAGTAGATGATTTTTTCCAGAGCACTATGCATCTAACAAATCCTAGACATACCTAGTGTAGAAGAATTGGCAAGAGAGTAGATGGCCGCTCAAGGTCAATTTTGCTCAAGTTTGGGAATCTGAAAACAAGAGCACGTGTTATGCAACACAAAAATCATCTAAATGGCCATAAGATATGGCTCAATGATGATCTTACTGTACAACAACAGAAAGACCGCAAATTGCTTTTAGAAGAAGTACGAAAATTGAAAGATGAAGGTGAACAAGCTTATATTGTGAATAATAAATTAGTGATTAGAAACCGGGATACATAGGGATGCTCGAGTGAGAAAAGAATTGTCAACAATTTGCAAATGTTTTCTGGATACGATGTGCTTGCTTTCACTGAAACTTGGGAACATGAAACGAATAGATCACTGGATATACAAGGATTTACTTTGCTAGAAGCCGTTTGAAATTTTCAAGGCAACAGTAGAAGAGGATGGGGCGGCATAGCATGCTACATTCGGAAGGATATCAGCAAAGCGGTTACATTGGTAAGCAAAGATAAATTTTCTCAATACATTTGGCTGAAAATATCTTCGGGTATAACTGTGATTTATGTAGCAATTGTCTACTTTGCTCCTTTGGATCCATATCCAGCATTTACATATGGGACTAATGGATTGAGTGAAGAAGATCCGCTTAGGCATCTTGCAGAAGATATATCTACCTATAAACAGAACGGGAAGGTTTTTATATCTGGAGACTTGAATGAAGAATTGGTAGCAAACAAGCTACATTGCTTTCAGGTGAAGGTAATATTTTATAGTTGAATGAGCATTCAGATGGTTTGTTTTGTTGGCCACGCCAATCACCAGACAGTGGAAAGAATAAAATGGGCATGCATGTTCTTGCTTTATGCGAATCCTTCAAATTCAGTGGACTTGTGAGATTTCCAGGGACAAATTGTTTTAGTTGCACGCAACCAAATGGAAATAGTACTATTGATCTTGTGCTAGGAGATCCAGATGCAATTGGGTATGCGATCGATTTTACGGCATTGGATAGAAATCCAGATTTTGATCATGTTCCTTTTATGTTTCAACTGAATGCTCATGTTGTTAAACGTCCAGCTGATGTCTCTCCTCCCAAAAGAATAAAGCTTGCTTATAAACTTGCAAATAAATATGGAAGTGCATTGACAGCTCAATTAGAGGGGTTACATTTACAGAAATCCCTAGAAGAGAAAAGCAGGAGGTTAACTGATGTCATCATTGACACAACATGTGATATATCTGGCTTTATTCCTACTAGGAAGAGACGCCATAATGAGTGGTTTGATGCAGACTGTCTCAATGCAAAAAAAGAGTACACGAAATCTATAGATCCCAATGTTCACAAGCAATATAAAAATTCAATTAGGCAAGAAAAGAGAGATTGGATGCGCAGACATTAGGAAAGGATCATAGAAGAAGTGAATAGAGATCCAAAAAGTTTCTGGAACAGGTCATCTGGTAACACAGAAATTGGAGATCCTTTATCTTTGGTTTCAGAGTTACACATCACAATAGATACATGCAATTTGGATTAGCAGGGGAAGCTACACCCATATTCACAGAAGGAGATGTACAAATGGCCGTACAAAAAATGAAAAATGGGCGCACTTGCGATTCAAGAGGTATGTCAATTGAGCTTTTTAAATGGAGGGGAGATGAGCTTTGTAGCATTCTGGCAGATCTATGCAATGAAGCACTCTTGAGAAGATATTTTCCTAAAGAATGGTGTCTAAATAGAGTTGTTCCCTGGTGATAAGGACGACATTAGAAATTATAGAACCATTCTAGTGAGCAATGCATTTGCTAAATTATTTGCATCAATGCTTGAGTTTAAGATTACATACTGGGCAGATGAACAAGACATAAGATCACCAGGACAAGCAGGTTTTCCCATGAATCACTCTACCTTGGACCACCTACTCACTTTGAGAGTGCTCACGGAAGGCGCCAAGGGAATAGATATTTTTAGCATTTATAGATTTGACTAAAGCCTTTGATAGAGTGAATCGCACCCATTTTGCTGAAAGACTTGAATTGTTGCAAGTCCATGTCGAATTGAGAAAAGCAGTTGCTTATCTTTATAATCACCAAGCAAGAATATAGTTGGAGTAAAACAGGGTTGGCCATGCTCCCCTACTCTTTTTGGTTTACTGATTGATGAGCTTGAATGTTGGATGACCAGGCTATAGGTGGCATGGGAGCAAGGCTTGGCAAATATATACTACAATTGCTAATGTTTGCAGATGGTATAGTATTAATCTCAAGGGATGCAAGTGGATTGCAGAGACATTTGGACGTGCTTGAGTCCTTTTCTCATCTAAACAAATGCAGATTAATGTCAATAAATAAAAATTATGGTGTTTGGCGGCACGGATTTCACTATATTTACAGTTGGCGGTGTTCCTTTGCAAAAGGTAACAAAATATAAATATCTCGGGATTGACATGACATGTAATTATATGTGGGCTAGGCCTGCTCAGAAACATACATCAAGAGGATTGCGGGCCTTTTATGGTATGGTCCATCAATGTAGGCTTAATAATTTTGGGAATTGGAAATTAAAAAAATTGATTTTTGGAGTTCAAGTGAAACCAATTATTATGTTTGGTAGCCCACTATGGGGCCCTGGACTATCTCAAAAATGCTGGAATGCTATTGAGAATGTGTAGAAGTGTTTCTTATTGAGCGAGCTTGGTGCAAAGCCACAAACTCCATATTGCATGATGCTAGCTAAGACATGCATGTTACCCTTAGAGGTTGAAGCACTATGCAGAACAATAACTTTTGTGAACAACAGGGTTCTTACAATGAAAAATGATAGATTTCCTTGCTTAGCTCTTGAGCAATCCAAGGATAAGGGTTGGTATTGTGAAGTGAAGAAATTCTGTGCTAAGTGGCTTGGACATGCATGGCCGAGGTCACTTAAGTACAAGGAAGTTTATGTGGAGGTGAAAGCTTGTGTGCTGAAGGAAATTTGGAAGCTTGAACCAGACAGAGATGTCCTTGATAATATAAATAATTTGGATACATATGAAGAACAAGATTATTTGCTTTCTAATATCAGTAGAAAGAACCGTATATTAATTTCCCAGTTGCGGTTATCATCACACCACCTACACATTTTAACAGGTAGATGGGATGGTACACCCCGTCATGAGAGGTTTTGCTTAGGATGCCTACTTATGAGAATATCAGAGCTAAATATGATATACAGGGTCAAACTTTAAGAGAGCTACTGGAAATGCATGCTAATAAGTTGAGTGCTTATCTTAGAGATGTTTGGATGGAGCATACCGACATTATAGATTTATTTAATCTTATGGAGAGATTTGACATGTCGGTGCTTTGGATTGAGTGTCTATATGTTACATTACATAATGTATTTTGTTTGCCATAGAGGCCTGGGGGCCAAAATGGCTTGATGAATAAGGGTGAGATTCCACTAGAGTGGATGTCTTTTGATATTTTTTACAGTGTGATTCCACATATCAAAAATAAAAAATCCATGTAGGATACATTAAAGGATCAAGAAAGAGAAATGAACAAGAAAACAAAATAAAGATCCATGTGGCAACATTTGAGCAGTTGACAGTTATATTATTTTTTAGGGCCAGCCAATATTGGCTGTCCTTTAATAAAAGGGCTTGGCAACGCCACATAAGCATTTTAAATTAACTTCCATTTAAGTGGAATACATTGTAACAATGACTTTATGACATGGCTAAATTGTATTGGGTTTTGTATTATAATTCGACTAACTAAAGTCATAGTCGAATCTCACCCTAAATTAAATTAAATTAGATGAATATGCAGAGCTTCAAACTTGAAAAGAAACAGGAGCAAGAGGGAAAGAGAATAGGAAACCTAAAAATATAGTTATGGACTATGGTGTAAAGGTGTATTTAACAAAATTCGGTATATTAAAACTTTTTAACATAACAAATTATGGTGTGAAGATATATTTAACGGAATCCTTTATATTATGGTGCAAAGGTATATTTGATCGAATCCATTATATTAAAAAATTTAACATAACGGAAAAAATGTTGAAGATCTTTTATTTTGTAATCGCTACTCCGTATAGCAAGCATACGAGCTACAAACAGTTGCTCTAACCTAAGAGTTAAAAACACTTCCAAGCCAAGAAGGAGAAGGCCTTCTACCACATCAAACCTTAAGGAACTGGTCTGCTTTTCGAAAAACAAAACCTAGTCAGAAACCATGTACCACATTGTTTGGTTGTAACCAAAGATCCGACCCAAAATTGTAGACCTAAAGCCCAAACTTGGGAAAATCATTGCAATACTAGAGAACTGGCATGCATATCCCTTGAGGCACGGACCAAACATGACAACCTGGAATGCAAAAGGATGGATAACAGGAGACTGAGAGGAGGAGATAGAATGATGCAGTGGTGGGGCTGGAATGTTAGCTTGTTATGAGATCTGCCATGGCATCGTTGTGTCGAACAAGGAAACCCATAAACAGAAGCAAGGTTGGACCAACGACGGGAAGGTGTCCTGATGCTGCCTCACACTAATTCATGGAAAAGGAGCCCCTCAGTAACGCCACATAATGCAGCGGGGATTTGCAATTTGGGCCCTTGAACTAGTACATCAAGCAGCATCAAATGGCATATTCCATCAAGCCACCTCCCAAGGGTTTGCCCTTCGGGCAACACAATTAAGTGTTCTTCAAAAGGTTTAGTGCTTCAATGAATAAATGATTCATTCAAACTACAAAAAACACTTACGTTCTGTCATGGCAAAACCGTGTATTTGTACCAAAAAAATGTGTCCACTAGGCTTTACTTTAATGGACATTTGCAGTAGGTTCTTGTATAAGCATTGTTTATCCTTTAATCCACTAGAATGAAGGGATCCATTTGCCCTACAGGTGCCGTTTTCTTGGTTGAATCTGCTTTTGAAGATCATGCAACAACTAGATTAGAATAGAATAACGTTTTTATCGTCCACGGAGGCCAATTGGTCTATGGGACCTATACAAAGAAAGCGCATTATGGCCCAGGTGAAAAAACCCCCACTCTGAGGGGTTTTGGGGGAAAAACCGTGGCAGCAATGCGCTTGCTGGTATACCGGACAAGAATGTCATCACAAGCCAGAAGGGACCCAAGAGCTCCCACCGCATCGGTGCTCAGCAAGAGATGCAGTGACTGGTTCGGTACCACCAATTGCGGATACCGTGCCCTAATCTGTTTATAGGAGGAGCATGTTTGCAGAGCATGGTGCTCATCTTCAATGACTCCTTGACGGCAGCACTGGCAAGTCCTGTCCTCACCTGCTTCCCTTGCCCATCTCCCCGTTACAATACGAAGGCGATGGCCCCCTGTCCGAATGGAGGCTATCAGCCTGTGCTTTTTCATAGAAAGTGGAGTGCGCAGGTACTGTTGGGGTCCTCGCATGAATGTGGTATTCACATGCTGTCTATAGTGTGCCAGCTTGACCTGTGCCAGGGCCTTGGCATCCCAGAGCTTGCTAAGAAAGTAGGCGTCCAGGTAGGTTTTCAACTCCTCGTGCTCCTTGTTTGTGCAGACTTGTCCGCACCTGTGTGCTTGGACGTGCCACTAGACGTGCCACTGAGTATGCTAATGATACATTCATACCTCTTAAAGCAGATAGTACTATAATTGATAATTTTTTGACTGCATCAACATTTCTGGGATTGCTTCTGGTGTACATCTCAACATGGAAAAAGACTCTATTCTTTGGGAAAAACCTGACACAAGTATTAACCGGTATTAACATTAGAGACGTCAAAGTTGTTGAACCTAATGAGAACATCACACTTCTAGGCCTCCCTCTTGCAATCAATAATTCATCAAAGGGGGTCTGGGATAACATTATCAACAGGATCAAAAAGAAGGTCAGTGATATCAGTAAAACTCTCTTTAGAGTGGGGAGAATCATTGTGGCTGATTCTATCCTAGCAAGCACACACATTTATTTTTGTCTGTGCTAAATTTGCAGACAAAAAATCATACATGCTAATTGAAAAGTGTGTCAGAGATTTCATATGGTCTGGTTTACAATTCCTCAATTGGAGAGAGGTATCCTATGACAAGGACCAAGGGGGGTTAGGTTGTAAAGCCTTTTTTCACCAAGCTCAAGCTCTGGGAGCTAAGTATGTTTGGAAAGCTCTTCATGGCTATCAGTCCCCTGCTATGACTTTTATCAGATATTGGCTTCAAAAAAGTCACCCGTTTGACAGGAAAAATAGTCCTCATTCTTTATTTGATTCTGCCTTCCAACCTTTTAGTGTTGCTCTAAATACATCTATCTTGCTAAGGAATCTTTTAAAAGCATGGAATGTTGTAGCTGATACCTTCATTCATAGACTCCTACATCAAAATAATGGTGGTCTTTCTATATTCTGGTCCAACTTATTCTTGTAAGAATGGTTACAGTTGTCTTGCTGAAGAACACCTAAACTTTTTACAAAAAAATGGGAAAATGTTGGTCTCTCTATTTTAGCCGATTTACGGAAAAGAGACAGATGGAAAAAACTGAAATGATCGAATGCTTTGGCTTATCTTCTAATGCTAATAAATCTTTTTACAAACACATCCTCTCTTGCCTTGTTGGTGTCAATTGATTGCAATGTCACTGATTCTAGCAAATGGATACAAGGGACTGATAAATGCTACAGTGTCTCTAAGGCCTACAAGAATATATGTTTTTCAAAGTCTCCAAAGTTGCTTGATAAATGGGGAATTACTACTAATGAGTTCATTGAAACCCTAAATAATTGCTGGAAATCCCATTGTCAACCCAAGAGACAACTGTTTGCCTGGCTCTCTCTTCATTTAGCCTTACCTTCTAAATGCTTTCTTAAGAAAAAGGCTGATAAAGGCTGACCCAAACTTTGACATTACTTGTGATATGAGCAAAGAAGTTACAGAGTCTGTCTCCCATATTTTCAAATGCTCAAGAGTTGCTCCCTTCTGGCATTGGTTTAGAGATATTATGAGTCAAGCTGGCTACAGGATACAACCTCAGTCTTCTATCTAGCATTTCATTATGGCAATAATGTCTTCATTATTACTTCGAAGCAATTTGCCTTCTGGAGTATTTGGAAATACAAAAATGTTATCACACTTGGAAAGAGGAACATGAGTGCTTCAAACTTGAAATTCCTATTTACGGTTTAACTAACTTTTTGTGCTATGTCTCATAGGTCTAAGAAGGGAGAGAATTATGATAGAAAATGGTTGGCTTTTGGTTATTTTGTTGGTCATCTTAATTTATTCAAATGCAAACACGTTGATCTTTCATCTAATGACTTTCTTGATGGACACCCCCCAATTTGACTGAACTTTCTGCTAACGAAGCGTGGGTACAATTGGCCATTCTAGATCAACATATCTCGCATCCAAATCTGCAATTAGTTATTTCCAAGCTCAAAACTATTTTACTAGATGGCTACCAGGCATGGAGTATAGATATCCTACTCTTTTCTTTCAACACCTTCATGTCCCCTGCTCAGTTCATGATCTTGAGAAATAGCTACCATTTCCATCTTGGTAGGTTTGTGATTGAGGGGACAAGTGCACTTCTAAATATAAATTTCCACTGGCTTTGGCCCATTGCATACCTTCATACCTTTTCTGACATCCCATGCCATTCTTTACCTGCTCTTTTGGAGCTTGGAGTTGGTGTCCTCATGGATGAATACATCTACACTCAGACAGAAGATACAACAACATTTGGTTCAACATGATTCATCACAAGATCTTGCAGTTAAGTTATGTACAACGGCTGTTCAGTATGTTTAGAGTTGTTTTATTTTTAGCCACATTTATCGCGGCCAAAACTGTTATTATCTTACTTAGCCACAGTATTTTCTCTTCTATTGTCAACCTTGACAATAATTGTACTCTCTTTTGTACTCTTTTTGTTCAGTAATTAAAAGTTCCCTTCCATCAAAATAATAATAATAATATAATAAAAAATAACAGGCTCTGGACGGGACCCTGTTTTGGGACAGTTATGAGAGAGCAAATGGCCTCGGCCGCACTGCAGCTGCGCTTGCTCGGTATGGCCTCGTCCATTTGCTCGCCCATAACTGCCTCAAAACAGGGTGTTATCTGCCCATCCTCCACTTCCAATCTTTCATTTCTTGTTGTGATCTTGATTTAGTCGCTATTCTTGTTCTTCTTATCTTATTAGGTTCATACATGTGCTATACGTATTATTATTATTATTATTTGAGTGGCAACCTTTGGTTGCCCATGTATTTGATGTGTTGTGGTCAAACCCACATCTTGTTTTTTGTGTGGACGGCCCAGAACTTGGGATTTAGCATCTGCCCTGGGATATCCCACAATCCTAGAGCTCCCATTAAACAACACACCTGAATTGCGATTAGGGGCTCCTCCAACATTTGCCATTGATTGATATTAGATAAGCAAAGCTTTAAATAGGGTTGCTCCGTTTTGAGAACGTTATTATTTACGATGTCCCAAAAACGCTAACAATTACGATGCACGTGTTGTGCAGGAATCTAAATTCTGAAAGGAGTCAGATACCGTTTGTTGGTTGATGAAGTCGTTTACAGCACTTTTAATAAAAAGCAAAACTCGGCAGGCCGCAGGAATAATGCCGGCAGTGCAAGCTATATTTGGCGTGTCTTAAAAGTTTTCCAACAAACTTCAAACAACGTGCAAACTTGTGCTATGCTGTACAATCCAATCTGCGTTCCAGTGCTCAGTACGTTTCCTGCTTTAACAAAATCAGATTCCTGGGCATATTTGCCAAACTACCATACCTTAAGATAATGAGCTATATTCTGTTCCAATCTGTACAATCCAAACGTATTTGTAAAACTACCATTCCTTAAGATAATGAGCAATATTCGGTTCCAAATCTGTCCAATCCAAACGTCTTTATTGATTAAAAAGATAGTAACTTGTTTACCAGATGTATGTATTTACACGGGATGTACAAAGATTATAATCCCCAATGAAAAAATTGGACTCGTGGACCTCATCAGAATAATGTTGGGCCCAGATGCTGTCATCGAATTCTTGACCTGCCTGGCTCTATAAAATTGCCAGCAGTCGATGAATGAATGATTTTGATTATGTAATCTCTACAAATACCTTGGTGAACGAGCCCCTTGTTAGTAGCAAACTGAAGGGCTACTCGTTTATATTGCACTGTTGTAAGAAAGGGTGATCATACTTTACATATGTGGTCCAGTAGTCCTTATACTTGGCCATACCTATGTCTAGCCATGGCTTCATGTTACCATTGTAGTGGATCACAGCAGCACGGTCAATATCTCTCCTTCGAACATCTGCATTGTATCCCAACCCTAGCACATGCCAATGTTTTGGCAGAGCAAAGGTCATGTTGTAAAATGTGATTAGCCCAGGAGGCAATGTTCCCAACTTCCATAAGGTTCTATCCTCATTCTGATTATTGAGCAATCCATAGTTAGTAACAGTTAGAATGAAAAAAGATCCACAAAGGCAAAGGAAACTTACCATGTTTTGCCATTTATGGTAAATTCCAGTGATATCCTGCTTCTTCCATTCCTCCAGATCAAAAACGTTCATTCCATAAGCCCAACCACAAGCATTGGGATCAAAGTTACTTGATATAAGTGGGTTTGAGAAGTTCAAGTATTTGTCAAAACGATGGAAACTGGGTCCACATGTCTCAACAGCACCATTTACATTACCTCTTAGGTCAATATTCCAAAGCGGAGTGAGATCTTTCTGAACAACAATGTCGTCATCGAGAAAAACAATCTTATCAAGCTTTGGATAAATTTGAGGTAGGTAGAAACGAAGATGATTTAGCATAGATAAATATTTTGGATTCCTGTACTTAAGTGTAGCTGACCCGGATGCAACATTTGCTGGGCTGTTTGATTTGAAATAATACTCCTTCATAGAGGCAGACTCCAGCTGCCTCAAAACTGGGCAATTTGAAGAATTAAGCCATGTAAAGTCGTCCACATTCTGGACCTCAATGGTTGCATTGCCAGGGGGATTGGCAAGAAACCACATTTTCATAGCTCCATAGTTGAGTTTATCAGTCACTAGATGGAAAACATGCTTCTCTGGTTCCTGTAGGGAAATAGACTGTTAACACCTAAACTAGAACGACTTTTTTGCCACCAAAGGACGGATAAATACCTTGGCATGAGAGATTGTGGAATTCACCACCACTGATGCAGCTAAGATATTGTCGGAAAATAATGCATAATGGTACAAGTTTGGGTTCTCCAACCTTTCCTTGAGAGAAGAAAATTTGCGCCTTTCTGCTGGAAGCAAAAAGTATTCCACTGTTAACCTCATGGACAGGCAGTGAAGCCCCTTTGGAACAGTCTTTGCAGCAAGCTGACTGAGATAAACACTCTGTTTCTTTAGCAATCGAGATTCAAGTTCTGTAGCATGCAACATTGCCCGGAGTTTCTTCACCATGACAGCACAATCATAATGCAGGTCCTTTGCTTTAGCAATGAGCTGGTGAGTAGACTTTATTCTTTCACGCACACTACATAAAGAAGATCGCTGTTAGATCCAAAGCCTTCACAGCAATGCATGCAAAGCAGATGGAAAAGGAACTTACTTAGGTGGCAGCTCAGTATCAACTTCTGCTTCAGTCAACATTTCCTGTATTTCTCTATTACGTGTCTTGAGTTCTTGAAACAGTAAAATGCTGTTCTGTGCTTGGGCTATTGAAGCATATGCCTTTCCCATAATGAGTTGGTCCCGCAGAATTCTTATTAGGGCATCTGGGCTATCACTCTTTCTAGCCACCTTTCCACTTTTCCGTCTAGGTGTGCCAGCTCTATATTCTTCATTTTGCATCTGCTTTAACATATGTATTAGTCTTAGCACATATTCTATGATAGGACAAATTTTAGCTGATCATACCTTGCCTTGAAACCCATATGAAGTACCAGAGTCGTTTCTTACTGCAAAGATAACAGTGTCAAAAATACAGAATATTTAGCAGCAAGCAATATTAGATCAAGAAGTGACTTCTTACCTGTTTCTGTGACTTGAGCAATAAACTTATTGCGTTCTCTTTGATCAGATGTTACTCCATTTTGTAAAGGGTCTGCTTCTTGACCAGATGTTGTTACTTCTAATTTCTCTGATACATTTTGGGCTTCTTGAGCAGTCTTGTTTACGGATTGTACCTCTATCTCAACGGTTTCAATTGGCTGCTTTGGTTACAAGTGCAGAAATTAGAATCCTTGTTTCCCCTGCTAACAAATGATAAGTAGGAAATAACAGGTACGTTACCTGATAATTACCCGAAAAATTTCCGGTAATATCTTCTATATCTTCCTTCACTAATGAAGACGGCAAGTCCTTTTGGCCTACAATCTTGAGATTCAGGGGTT
Source organism: Isoetes engelmannii (assembly GCA_011763485.2). Lineage (NCBI taxonomy): Eukaryota > Viridiplantae > Streptophyta > Lycopodiopsida > Isoetales > Isoetaceae > Isoetes > Isoetes engelmannii. The sequence continues at coordinate 19,441 of JAANSK020270936.1, forward strand.
CCTCTTCAGCAGCATCAAGATTTGAAGAAATAGCTTGCAGAACCTAATATAAAGCCCGTTAAGGTCAACCAGAAAAGAGTGGCTATATTCAAAGCTTATTACCTCTTGTGAAAGCAAGTGTTCGAATGTGCTAAGCTTTCGTGAATTCTCTGCCCGACGCTGCAATCCAAGCAGATTCTTGATTGAGCTTAATTGTCTATCATTTTAAAGTTCCTAGCATCGAAAATGAAGTGGAAACCATAGTCTTACCGTCAAAGATGCTGACCAATCCGGCAACTCTTTGTGACCTATTAAGATCCAGATAAAAGTTGAACGCAATGTCAAAGGAGGAAAGAAAGATCGGTAATATATCTAAACAGAGGTTTTCCAGATCCACATTTTTTTTTCAGGATCATGGAAGCAAATTTAATTCAATTGCTCACCTATAGCACGGTTGAAAGCTCCCATTCTTCCGGTTAAGAAAATCAAAGGCGCGAGAAGTGACACCAAAAGCAAAATAACAACAGATCTGCGGCATCTTGCATTTGTGCGCTGTTGAGCACGCTTCGGAACCATGGCTTATTGCTCAAGAATATGTCCAATGCGGTACTAATACGGCTCTAAAACTGAAAGGGCGTTATATATGGGAGCTCCTTCTTAGGATTTGACACAGGAGATCTAAATATAAGCTCGTTACATAGCAAATGATGCCGGCCCTCCAATTCCCCTGCTGAGTTGATTTAACAAGCTGCAAAAACATTTTGGTTCATGATCTGAGAACTGTTCAAGAGTGCATTGTCTGCAGCATAAAACGGAAAGATATTAGCAGGACGCAAGAAAGCGTTTAGTCCGACAGATTATTACATCGGATCATATTTGTTAATCATTTTTCCTTACATGAGGTAGACCCCAGGAGAAGAATAATAGCAGCTTAGGTTCTAAGTAAAAGCACGAAACAGGAGCAATGGCGCTGTTCTGAAGGCTGGCCGCCGGAGTCCGCCATAGCCAGAGCTCCGGTCTTTATAAATGACAGGCAAAATCACGACGTGCAGGGATTCCACAAAGCTAAATTTAGCCAAAAGACACAGCTAAATTCAGCGGGAGAATTACCCGCATCCAACGGGGTAGTGCCCCCCACCCAAACATGCCAACAAAAGCTAGACGTGCCAAACATTTGGAGTTCACTTTCGGTCAGAATGTGGCGACTCTGCTAAATGTAGCGCTGCCAGGTAAGATTCGATCAAGACAAAACGCGTTTCTCGGCTAGCGTGTTTTTTCAGGCTGACGCTGACGTGTGACGCCACGTCGACAAAGTACTGAGACCTTCACGGGAGTAAAAGGAGGGCCCAATGCTTGGATCACATGCGATGCCTCCTAGACAGAGAGCCGTTGGTTGTGCCCCCCGTGTTATAACCTATTAAATACCTATAATTAATTTCATCCTTAGTGTCGATTCCTTGAATTAACCTAATTTTAATGTATTTTAGTGTTAATACCCTCTAATTAATCAAATTTTAATGTATTTTTAGTGCATTCGTTCATTGAGAAATGAAGCATCAATTTTAGCTCCCTAACTTGCATTATGCATCCCTTATGTACCTCAAGCAAATCGGGTATGCGTTCTTGCCCAGAATGAAAATCGGGGCTCCATTCTTGCTTGATGACTCGTGGAAGCAGATAAGAAGCTCTGTTAATTTCCTCGACGCTGCTGAATGGAAGCAGGTCCACTATTCTCAGACCTGCTATTGGCGGTCGCGCCTAACGGCGCTCCCGCCAATAGCAGGTCTGAGAATAATGTCCCTGCTTCCATTCCA
>JAANSK020270937.1:0-11654 GCA_011763485.2 Isoetes engelmannii
CATCACAATTCAAGCATCTGGTTGTCACATTGAGTTTCTCGACTCGCGAGACGAGAAATTCGATGCCACAAATTTAACTTAGACAAAAATTTTAAACGTCCCTGGGAGCTGCCACAAAGCGCAGGATTAGACACAAAAAGATTCGAACGTACCTGGGGATCGAAAAATGCCCCTCGGAAAAAAAGTTGGGAATGAATATGTCCCATTTTTTACAAATGCGACTTCTTACTACTTTCAGCTTTTTTCCTTCAAGTCTTTTATCACATATTGTTTAGCATGGTACTAATCTTGAGCAAAAGAGTACAATGGGTGAAAGGCGAAGAGCTAGGAACAATCAAAGTATCTTTTGGCCCTTGCATCTTTACCCTTATTAGGCTAATGATGTATTGGTTGGCTGCAGGCACGTGGTGTTCCTCTCCCATTGTCCTCCTTTTGTTCCTGTGGTTTCTGCTTGCTCGATATAATGTGATGTTTGTGAAGAATGAAGCAATGGTCTAACTTCATACACTAGAGCTGGATTCTAAGTTCTGAAATACAGGGAAGTTTAAATACCTGATAAACATATGGTTATGGTAGTAACAGCTTGCAAACTTGGTTATATCACTTGGATTTTATGAACCTCTATAATAGTTTGCGAGTTTATAAATGTCTGGCAGCATATAACAGGGTTTTATTTGTCAAAAATATGCCCAAGGTTTTATATTAGACATAGCCAAGGTTCTGGTTTTCATCTTATAATCTGTAGACTTATTTGATCTAAGCAAGGGATGCTAAAGTTGTTCTCAGATTTTGTTCAGATATATTGTAGGTTCAGCCTTAAACTGATATTAGAAATTGATGTTTCATTTATGAAATATAAAGTTCATATCTCCAAAAGCGTTATATGTCTGAGTAATGAATTCAAAATGTGTGAACTGAATACGTGGAGGATAAAAACACCTTTGTAAGCTATAATATAAGGCAATAGTTGAGGTCCTTGCAAAATGAAAGAGATACCAAATGCTAAAACATATATAATGTAGTAAAGTGTAATTTGTTTTTTTTAAGAAAAACGAGAAAGACCATAGGAGAAATATCCTAAGGCTAAATGGTCAAGGAACCATTAAACAGATGGTTGCTCTAGGATTAGGAAAAGACCCAAGTTTTTGGTTTTCTCTACTGACTCTAGCCCTCTTATCTCAAAGGCTTCAGCCACTTCCACTCGGTTCTCCATACCTTCCTCTTTTTCCTTTCAATCTCCTTCTATTACCAAGTCTGTAATCCTTGTCAACTCAGACCACATCTGGTGGGGGTTTATTGAAGGTCCAGTTGATCAACTTTGGACCTCTATTATTGACAATAGGCAGCTTTCTGGGTCCCTATTTGCTTGCATTGGTGGTTTTGCTATCAGAGGAGCAGATATTGAGTTTGTAAGAAAGCTTGTAAGGCTACTCATTTTTGGCAACGTGGAGATTGAACCTACCCAGTCTCTACTAGTCAACTGTGATTGGCTTCAAGGGGATTATTGGTTGGAGACCTATTGAAGATGGATGTTGCTACCACCGGCTCTAAATCCACTCCTATCAACTTCACTCATTGTGCACATGGATCAGCTTGTAGGCCCACTATGGATGCTGCTCATTTTGAATATGGATCAGCCTGTAGACCCACTATGGATGCTACTCATTTTGAATATGGATCAGCTTGTAGACCCACTATGGATGTTGCTATCTGCACCAAGACGTCTACACCTTCTTTGAATATGGATCAGCCACTCTTGGCTCCTACACACTTGCCAACTGTGGCTCCTTCTACCGACGAACCTATCTTTGCACATTCCTGAGGTGGCGAACCGGATTCGCCATCTTGACAATCAGGGTCTGATAGCAAAGATCATAAGGAGAAACCCTTCTCTTGCTGATATTAAAAAGACCCTGGAAAGGGTTTGTAGAGGCAGATTCTTGCCTCGGGTTCAACCTCTGGGGTGTCACTACTTCCTTATCACTTTGCAATCTGAAAAAGAAGCCATGCTCCTCTTCAGAAAGGGGATTATCACTTGCCTAAATGGCCAAGTTTTGCTCCAAAATGGCGACCAGATTTCAATCCAAAACAGCCAGATGCCCTCTTCTATCCTATCTGGATTTATCTCTCTGATCTTAGCTCCGAATACTGGACTGAGCACGCTTTCAAAGCCATTGCCTCCCACCTTGGAGAGTTTGTCTGCATGGGCGGATCTTCCTTGGATGCCTCAAAAATCTGTGTAACAGTTGACTTGCTAAAGCCTCTTCCCACATCTGTCTTCTTCAGAGGCTTTAATAGTAATATAATAGAGTTCCATCTCTCTATTTCTGGCCTCCCTGTCCCATGCACCAATTGTGGAGCAAAAGTGCATGCAGGGAATGTTTGCTCTGATCTCCCTTTGTCTTCTGGGATAAACATATCTGACACAACTGGGATGTCCGTCTTGGATGGATCCAAGGAAGATGGTTTTACCAAGGTAGCAGGGAAAAAGGTTTCAGTTGGGCTCTCTTCTACTGCCCATGACAGGCGATGACAAGCTGCCCCCTTCTGGCAATATTCATAACAGGGACATCTGCCGCAAGCTGGCCTTGGACGCCCCAGCAACTAGATCTTTGGCTACAAATGCTCCTGCTCTCTGTTCTGGCCAAAGGACTCACAATCGATTTGCTCCTTTAGCTTCTTTTGAGGAGGACTCATGCCTCCCTGCTATCTTGAATACTGATCTCAATGCTGCAAGTGACTCCTGTGCTATTTCTGATGAAGGTCTTTCTAATAAGCCCTCTCTTGTGCCTCCTTCTGAGGTTGAAATCTGCCCTCTCGTGACCTCTTGTAGCCCACTCTTGTCTCCATGTGCTGCTGCCAAAGTATCCTATGTTGCTCTTGATACCAACCCTGCTATCAAGGCCTCTCTTGTACCTCCTACTGTGGATGTAATATGCCCTCCCATGGGCTCTGGCAGCCCACTCATGGTGCCTATTGCTGCTGATGTTTCCCCCCTCTGTGATGATATCTCTCCCAAAGAGAGCTAAAGCATGCTTTATGCAAGAGCTTTTCTTGGATGCTAGCATGGCCTTAAAGCCTTTAGAAGCTACTTCCTGTGATGATTTAACCAAAGAGCCTGTTGTAATAGAGGTTCAAGAAGGGAATGTGATCGATGCTTGTGATCCACTAGTGACTGTAACATCGAAAAAAGATGGTGACAATGGTGATAAGAAGGGCCTACCAAAGAAAAATGAAAGTAAGGTACTTCCCTCTGCTGATCCAAGTGATGACAGGCTGCTAATCAACAGGAAAAAGATCAGGCCGATTGGCAAAAAGATGGACAAAAATATATTTGAAGCCTCTGTTGCTCATGTTCTTCTTGAGCACTCTCTCGCGCAAGGTTGCAGCTCCTCCTCCTAAATCTGAATGGATTCTTGTCTTATTCTGTTACTACAAAGATTGCCTTCTCCTAGAAGGAGTTGTTTGGCTGGTTTGCAGATCTTGATGATCCAATTTTTGCTCTCGTATATGTATTTCCAAAGTTCTTATGGGCTCTTTTAATATTAAAAAAAGTTTTGTATCATCCTTTTGGATGATTAAAAAAATTCGGGTTCTATACATGGTTCAGTTCAAATGTGCAATTTGCTTAGAGATTACAATGTCAATGATCCCAACTATATTTATGGGATACAACTTTGCAGCTAAAAGATTATGGAGGCCACCGTTCAATTTCTTTTGCTATTTGATAGCACCCATTCAATCCTTACCTCGGACTTCTACAAGGGTCGTATGTGCAAATTTTGTATGGCTCCTTTGTGTTCATAAAATGCCTATGGAAGTCTCTACCACCAAGACAAGCATCTCGATGGTCCTATGCACTTTCTTAATGGGGTAAGATTTTTGGTTTGTCTTAATAGGGCAAGGTTTGTGGTACTCACTATCTCATCTAAAGAGTGGCCTATGGTACTCAAACTATATGAGTCATTTGGGGAGACTAGTTTCTAAGTGCCATCTTATTTCAGATGCCTCCCATCACCATGTTCTTATTTGTGGGGGGTTGAACCCAAGCACTATCTTGCTCTAAGTTTCCTCCCCTCATTATATTCCTACACACTTGTTATGAGGTCAATATCTTTTCCCTATTGGTTGATCAATATCTATCTTTGGAGGGTAATATTCAAGTGCTACTTTTTAGCACCAAGCTACTTCAAATTACCATCTTTTCACACAAATGTTAGGAGGTCCCTTTGGTTATTCGAATGGTGGATGACCCCCATATTTATGGCCCTATACAAAACATATATAGCCTTGTGCCTTTTTTTAGGGGGTGATAACGCTTGGCTTTTGGGGGGCAATAACCTTTTGGGGCAACTTCCTATGAGCTACCTATGGAGGCCTATGTCCCAGGAATCTAAGTTCTCTAATCTTGTTACATACTTTGACTGCTCTGACCTTGGCACACGCCTTGACCTTGGTACCTGCTTTGACGTTGCTATCCACTCCATGCAAATGAGATATTTCTTCAAAATGGGGTGCTCCCTTAGTTGTGTTTCCTCAAGTTTGGTGGAAGATATGCTAAACTCTATACCCAATGATTATTGTCTCCTAAAATTTACGTGGTATTAAGGGAGTACCCAAACGTGCTCGAGTTTTGGCGGCCCTCAGATCCATGAAGGCTGACATCATCCTGTTATAGGAACACAAACTACCAGACTTTGAAGCCAAAACCCTGGGCAGTTGGCTTGGTAACGGTTACTCAGCTTTTAGTGAAAGCCTGGATCAAAAGATGGGGAAAGACTCGAGCTCTGATATTTAAGCAAGAGAAGGATTCTGTCTATAATAGGCTCAGGATAGTCAAGCAGGATTTATTTGATGACCCCTTCAATCTCGAGGAGGAGCTCGAAGGCAAAGCAAAGGCCATTGAGGAGGAGGAGGTCAGAGGGGCAACTGTACGTTCCAAGACTAAATGGTATGCTGAATTAGACCATGAAAATTCTAAATGTTTCTTTAGGATGGCTGGAGCCAGGTTAGCAGAAAACAGTATCACATCCATCAAAGATCAAAATCAGATAATCTTGACTAATCAGGAGGAAGTCAATTCTTTTATTAGAGAGAGCTTCCAGAGGCAATTTGAGGAGGATCCGCTTCCATCAACATATAAGGCTCAGCTTTCCCAATGGTTACCTAAATTGGACTGGACTACTAAGGTCTCTGATGCTGATAATCTAATTCTGCTTCAAAATCTTGATAATGATGAAATCTATAAGACCCTCAGTCTCTTGGCATCTGGGAAATCTTCGGGCCCAGATGGCTTTCCCCCTGAGTTCTTTATTGAATTCTGGGACCTTCTAGGGCAAGATTTTATTAGGGCAGTCAGAGGAGCATGGGAGTCACAGCTGTTACATCCCTCTTTGGCTGCTGGTTTTATCACCCTAGTTCCAAAGGTGCCTCGAACCCAGGCACTTGGTGAATGGAGACCTATAGCCCTAATCAATGTTCTCTATAAGGTAATCATGAAGTTTCTTGCTAACCGACTCAAGCCTATTTTAAACAGGATTATTGGGAGAGAGCAGTCTGCATTTCTCCCTGGAAGGTATATTTTGGACAACTATCTGGCTGCTAGAGAAGGTTTGCACTGGTGTAAGACATCCAGGCAGAATTGTGTACTCGCAAAGATGGACTTTCGGAAAGCCTATGACTCCTTGAGATGGGAAGGTCTGCAAGAGGTTATGATCTACTTGGGCTTTCACCGGCAGTTTATCAATATCTCCTTAGGTATGAATAGATTGGCCTCGGCCTCTGTGCTCATCAATGGTGAACCTTCTGGCCTTTTTAATCTTAGAAAGGGTATTAGACAGGGCTGCCCCTTAGCCCCCCTACCTATTTTTAATTATGGCTAATTTGCTTACCAAGATGGTTAACCTCAAGGTATTTGAGGGCTCATTAAATGGCCTGACCTTGCCTGATGGAATTGATAAGCTCACTATTATGCAGTATGCTGATGATACCTTCATGTTTATCAGGTTTGATGATGACAGTTTCCAATCCTTTTGTGATGTTCTTGTTGGCTTTGAGGTCATATCTGGTATTGGTCTTAACGTTAACAAGTGTTCTGTCCTCTGGGCTCTAGATGGAGCCTCTGGTCCTTGTGCCAGAAATCTGGGTTTCTCGGTGGTTGAAGCAGGGGACACCATTGCACTTCTGGGCCTTCCCCTTACCCTTTTAGATAGCCTGAAAGGCTTGTGGTCTCCCTTGTTGGATCGCCTTCAGAAGAAGGTTGGGCTCTGGTCAGCTAAGAGGCTTGCAGTCTCAGGACGTGTCACAGTGGCTAATGCTGTCCTGGCTGCTTCTCATATTTATGCTTCATCTGTTATAGTGGCACAAAAATACATCTTTAACCAAATACAGGTTATAATCAGGAAGTTCATCTGGGGTGGCATGCCCAAGGTGTCCTGGGTGGAACTTTGTAGAGGCAATAAGAATGGGGGACTGGGCTGCAAGGACCCTTTTATGCAAGCCCAGGCATTAGCATCAAAGTTTGTCTGGCGAGCTCTGCAGGGTGACACCTCTCCTGCCTTGAAGTTTGTTGAACACTGGTTCCAGGTATGTAAGCTCAAAAGAAATCCCTCACTTCCCAGGGATGAGTTGGGTGCTGCCTTCAGGGAGTTTAAGATTGCACCAAGTACCTCTCATGTTATGCGCAGAGTACTACAAGCTTGGGGAAAAGTACAAAAACTTTGCTCCCCTTCTGACTTACCCCTGGATGCTGGGGAGCTTAGTCTTTTTTGGAATGTTAAGGTGTGGGGAACAAATAATCTCCCTCTGGCATTAATACATCCCCGACTTTATGGGAAGTGGAAGACCGATGGGGTATTTAGACTGCATCATCTTTGGGAGCATGACAGATGGATCTCATGGTCTACACTCAAACGGAGGATACCTCATGTCGGGGAATGTGACAGGAAGGTCTTTAGAGAGCTTAAGGCCAACATATCTGGTGTGACGGGGGTGAAGGGTCCTGAGGAGCGCTGGTTCTGCCTAGGTTCTCCTATCTTTAAGGTGTCCATGATATATCATGCTCTTTGTGAAGACCATCCTCTTAAAGCAGAGGTTACACTTAGTGTTTCTAACTCAGTGGCTATCCAACTACTTGCCAAATCCTGGAAATCCATCTGTTCTAGAAGAATCCAGTTCTTTCGATGGCTATCCCTTCAGGATGGGCTCTCCTCCAAAGTAGAGCTCTTTCGAAGAGGTATATCAGCAGATGACCTGTGTCCCTTGGGCTGTCAAGACAGTGAGGCTACCTCTCACATCTTTTTCTGTCCGAAGGTCATTGAATTCTGGTCCTGGGCCTCTCCCATCATAGGGCTTGACATCCACCATTTGACATGGCCAGGTATCATCATTTCATCTGATAATTGTCCGATTTCAGCCTCATTGGTAGCAATTGCCCTATGGGTAGTATGGAAGCACCGTTGTGGGGTTGCTTATGGGGGACAAGATATCTCTATCTCCAAGATAAAGAGTTACTTCAATATGGAAGTTGCTCTGATGGCTCTAGCCCACCACAGGAAATGGGGGATTCATTATGACAGGGGACTTGACAGAATTGGGAAGATTGAAGGGTTCTACAACTATTTCAAGTGCCACTGGATTGATTCAGCCGATAATGATCTTCAAATAAGGTAACTCTCAATGAGGTGACTCTAACTATGTGTGGTTGGTGGAAATAGGTCCTTTCTGATCCATAGTAGTCACTACTGTGGAGAAGAAGGTCTTTTCCTATAGTATCCCCACTAGTGAAGAAGAAGAGCAGATAGCTCCTATGGTACACCCTCCTACGCTAAGTTAGGGGCTCCCTCCTCTTTTGGGCTCAATTCTTTCTATCTATCCCATTTGGGGATCTCATGTATCTTTCTTCTAATTATAAAACAAAATTCTTACCCTCAAAAAAAGAAGAAGAAGAAGAAGAAGAAGAAGAAGAAGAAATGCCCACATTTAATCGCTGCAGGATTTATCCATTTTCTTCGTTTTTCTTCTTTGATTGATCTAATATGCTTCCTAGAATGAGTTTCTTCTAGATGGCAGATTAGATGAGTCAAATAAGAACAACGAAAAAGGACTAAGCCTAGCGTGTATTCATGCTATCAATTAGCGTCTGGCGTATATTCATCTTGGCAATTCGCGCCTTGCGTGATTTGACAGCATGTAATCATTGCAAGATATATCCATTTTCATTTTTCTTGTTTGGTTCATTTAATATGTCCCCTAGAATGAGTTTATTCTAGGTGGCAGATTAGATGAGTCAAATAAGAACAACGGAAAAGGACTAAGCCTAACGTGTATTCATGCTGGAAAATCACGCCTGGCGTGTATTCATCCTGCCTGAATATACGTCAGGACTTATCCATTTTCGTTTCTACTGTTCAATTCATCTAATATGCCCCCTAGAATGAGTTTCCTCACTCATTCTAGGCAGCACTTTAGATGAATCGAATAGGAAGAATGAAAAAAGACTAAGTCAACACGATTTCATACCGTATAGATCGCTCCTCGCGCGAATTGACAACATGAATTCACGCAAGATGTGAATTGTACCCACCTGGTGCAGTATATTTTAGTTTGGCAAGCGTGTTTTTGCTGAATTGACCTTTTTTGTGTGGCCCTCACGTGGAGCAACTCCGTCATGTTCGCCAGCAATGGATTGAGTATGGAAAACCGTTGCAAACTAAACAAGGAGGAACGAAGTCCGAAGAGTATAAGGCATTGAAAAAGACCTTGGCCCAGACTATCATCCAAGATAAGAAACCTAGGCCCAAAAATAACAGGAAAAGAAACTAGTGGAGAAGCTGAGGAGACTTCTGAAACAACTTCAAGAGGCCCTATAAATGCCTACAAGATCATCTTCTCCAATGATGAAATATGGGCGAAGTAGAAGGAGTTCTGGGATGCTTACGCTCAGAAACTGCTCCATGGGAAGAGTGCCTCCTCAAGATACTACCATATTTGATTTAAAAATCATTGAAATAAGAAAAGTTTAGGGCCTTCAAGATGATAAAGTCATTTGGCTTTTAGATCAGTGCATAAACAAAGAAGTTATGAGCAAAACGGCTTCATCAGTTAAGGGTAGAATGTCCTATGCTACAGTCATGTAAAGGACATGCGAGTTATGAAGGCAACAGTTGGGCAGGAACTTCATAAGCTATCTGGTGATGTAACTTTGTCAAAGCTCAACTTGCTGAACAAATATAATATGTCTGCTGATGACATCAAAAGATATGTCTTTTGGTCGAAGGACTTTCTGAAAAATAGAAAATCAAAGAACCAACAGCATACTACAAAACTATCAGATAAGGTGATGGCTGAGCTAAGAAGAAAGGTTGCCATGATGAAAGATGTTGTTGGTGATCTTGCTACACTCCATTATCTGGTCTCTGCCGGATATAAGGGCCTCTTACCCAATACAACAATAGACCCTCATAATATTTCTCTGTTTGTATAAAAAAGAGTACAACTGTTTTTTTTTACTAGTTGCATATGCTTAACAATAGAGAAGCAGTTTACCGTTGTGATTATATGCCCTCCAGAAGATCCTCATATGCATGCATTGGTGGTTTCATACGACTTGGAATGCGTAAAGGTAATTGGAGAAGGTTCTCATCTGTTTGAGACAAGGGATGGTGATTTAAAAATGCAGTATAAAAGCTCATGTATAATTTTCATAATGATATTCCTTGGGCTAGATGATGACTATGAGGTAGCTATAAACAAAGGGGCATCAGATGAAGGTGCATTGTAGTGTTTTCTTCTGGATGGTCCTACCTTGAGAATGTGTTTTACAAAGCAAATGATGAGGATGAAGTAAATGAATGCCAGGAATCTAATGTTCTTGACCTATTCCGCAAGAACATCACTCTGGAATTGATGACAAAAGAAAGGGGACCCCTGAATAAACATGGGTTTGCAATCAATCTGGCTAGTTATCTTCTTGAGGCTTTCGCCCCACTTAAAACCACTTGCTGTGAACTTCATGTTGGAAGGTATATTGGTACAGAAGCCCTGAAGACATGAAGAAGGTGTCTGAGCTTTGTTAGTGATGATCAGTCCAGAGATTTCCTTGAGGTGTTTCTTGAAAAAACACTAGCCAAGGCTGATTGGAGTCTTGTGAATGATAAAAACCCATTTGTTGTGGTACCTTATGATTAGAGTAAATTGCCTTCGAAAGAAATGCAAGAATCTTAAACCGTGCCTTCAAAAGAAAAGCCAAAATCTTCAACGAGCAATGCAACCCCCGAGAAGAAGGCTCGTATGCTAGAGCAGGAACGTGAGGCTATGGAAAGAAAACTGGCATCTATGCTTAATAACCTTGGACATGGTAATGTTTCACTTGGGGGTTACGTCCTCCTCAAGAAGAAGACGAGGCAAGTTTAGAAACAACCAATGAGGTTAGGATACCAAACTCTGAAGTGCTTGTGAATGAAGAAAAAGTGTCCGAACTAAATCATGCAGTTGGTGCTTCTGACAGTCAGAGTCTAAGGAATGAAATGGACGTTAAGACTACTTCAGGTGACCATGAAGACTCTGTCGATGAAAGATAATTCACGCCATACGATTTAAAAAATAAGTTTGAAGGGCAAAATGTGCTTTGCATGTATTGCAGACAAGACTTTTATGCTAACTCTTTGCTTTCCATGGTTCAGGCCTCCATATGCTTGTGACAAAATCATTGTCTTCGACCTGAATGGTGTCCTCTGCAAAATGTTTCCTAAGAAGCACAATAAAAGGGATGACTTTGAACAAGTGCCTCTCGAGTCCAAAACTAAGTGGATCTATCCTTGCCCACACTTAGAGAAGATATGATATATATGAGGCATTCGGATTGTTTTGGATTGCCACCTGGTCCTCAATGGAGCGCAGAAATATTGAAGAAGTGCTTAGGTTGTTACTAGAAATGAACAAAGACTTTGTGACAATTTGGGACCAAATTGTATAAAGTTTCCAAATACAAGGGATCCGGATGGCAAAAACCAGTCTGCGTTAAATATCTCGGCAGTATGATGGGTCAGCTTGGCATCTAGAAGAAAGAGGACATCATAATAGTAGATGATGATGCTCTTAAGCGCTTCTATAATCAAGGTCAGGCTTTAAATCCTCCAAGCTATACTCCACTAGATTACTTAAGAGATGAGTTTCTAGTACTATTCATGTCCATCATGTGTGGGTTGGCTGCTGGTAAAACAGTAGCAGATGTTGTCAAATCGCATCCACAACTTGACAGGACTAAGGATATGGACCCCTATCTTGAGTCTTATTTGACAAAAAGGGACTAGTCCCTCCATGATGTAACCTTTGTATCAAATGAATACAATATAAAAAGTGTTATGTGTATATTGATGTGTTCTTGTCCACAAATGCTAATCAAACAATACTTTTCTCACAACAAAAAAGGAAAAAGTTAAAACACCCCGTAAATATAAAGTAAAAATTGAACTCTTGAAAAATAGCATCTCACATGCCACAACACTATATTGAAAAAGGGGCATGCAAAAGTGGCGTGCTTTTGGAACAAACATAAATCCAATTTAAATGAATGATGGTTATTACTGTACCACTTTGCCATGCCGATGCTGATTATGATTGTTTTGTAATTTCCAGAGTTAAAAGGATCCTCC
>JAANSK020270948.1:0-11654 GCA_011763485.2 Isoetes engelmannii
TATTGGCATTAGCATTCAATGCCAATATACCATATTGGGACCATTGACATTAACATATGCCAAGTGGCATCATCCTAAGGATTTAGATCCCAAATGCTAGCCAAAACCCTAGTAACCATTTAAAAGGCCCTAAACTCTAAAGTTTCCCTTTTGGGAAACTTGCCAAAGGAAGGAGGAGACGCCTAGGGATTCGCGCCAGCTTAGGAGATGCCTTGGGAGTCGTGTAGCAACAAGCCCAAGTCCTTTGGAGCAAGCCCAAGCCAGTAGCAGGTCGATTGGAGCAGGCCGAGGCCCTTAGGAAACACGCCCATTAGGTAGGTGATGGATTCTTGCAACTAGGAACCATTGAGATGCATTTTATGTAAGTCATGCAATCTAACCATGGATGTACCCTAATATGCAAACGCTTAGGCCCTATATTTGTTTATGGAAATTGGCAAGCATCAATAGACACCAAGACATGGTGGAGGGTGAGCCTTATAGATGGCCTATAGTATGCTTGCCAGCTTATTACTACGTTTCATGATTGCTTGATCCTTACAACACGGTTAACAACATTATCCTTTGATAGCCAAGCAGGGTTCAAAAAAGTGGGGGTTAGGCCCTTAAAATTCCAGTTGAAGCTTGAGATTTTCAGTTGGAACATGAGAGTGCGGGGAGGTGGTTCTATAAAAAAACATGTTAGTTGGCAAATTGCATGTTGTTGTTTTGTCAAGAAGGCAAATTCTAGTTTAAGACCTTAGGGGTTGGAAAAAACGTACCTAAATATATATAACAAAATATATAGTTTAATATAGAGTTAAAATTACGCCTACGTAAGTATTTTTTAACTTTGAAGGCCTACGAAAAGTCAAGTTATTTAATTTAGAATAATCTAAAAAGAAAAATTCCAGCCAGCGTCTCTTCTCTTCCTTTTGGATTCTTCTGATTTCATCAATCTAGCTCTGTCAGGAGGGAATTCGTAGCAACTCGCTGCATGCTATGAGTGCTCTGCTGAGACTCAGAATGATGCTGCGGATCTTTGCATTTTGGAGCTCATGCAAGCGGAAGAGCATACCAGGAAGAGTTGTTTATATAATAGGCAGCCAAGTCAACATTCAATCTAATTTCTTATAGTACATAGTTCGATTTAAACTGTTACTGTTAAATTTATGTATTAGTGGACCAGTCTTTAAAGGGAAAGCGTTACAAGAAAATTTCCACTATTTTATGGATGAAACTAGATTTTCCAATTTGATTTCGTAAAATTTCGGTAAATGTAAGACAGACAAATTTCTGGTTGTAACAGATTTTTTTTTCGAACCCTATAGCCAAGGCAATGATGCAATTAATAACTTGCTCTAGCAGTTAAGGTGGTCATATCTGGCGATGTTCAGTTCAATCTTGAGGGTCTTTTTTTATTGGTGATGTACAATACAACGAAATTTCACCACCTCGTAAGCATTGTATATTACGGGTGCTTTTTCACGCGGGCATATTGAAGTCTGGCGACGGGTGTTGCAGGGTCATCATGACGGGGTTCAATGAGCTCCGGAATGCGCGCCAAAGTCTCTTCCTCCAGATCAAGCACTCTCCAATCTCCTAATCTGTCGAAGTTTCTCCTTTGCGCCCTCTTCCTAATCTATCGAATTTCTTGCGCCCTCTTCTGTTTATAATCGATGGAGGCTAATCTTAAGAAGGTAAAAATATGACTTTTATTCATCTAAGTGCTTAGAACTCAATTCTAACAGCTTTTTGTTTTTCTTTGCAACTTCCGATTGCTATGACAGAGCGTGAATTTGCTACGGTTCGTAGCCTGCCATCGGTGGGGAAAAAACCCAAGCTATTGAAGCCTGAAGACGTTTCTGAAGCTGAATGGCTTCAGGTTTGGAAGTCTCCCCTTGATTCAGGAAAAATGAAGATCAAGGAGGATGTATCGGCCTTCAAGGTCGAATTGACATAACTGATTCGCAAAGCATACCAGAAGAAGCTCGTTAATTCATAGTGCGCACTTAATTTGCACAAGATTTCATTTGGCAGCACACTAACGGCTTTGGCGAACCCAAAGGAGTTTCAGGTAAATTGGGCTTCTTTTGCAGCCAATTCAAATAGAGATTTGTTGAAAAAAAGATATAGGAAAAACCCTGTGAATACTTTTGATAGAAATGTGCAAATTGGGCTGAGCAGGGGCCGAAAACTTCGCTGAGATGAAGGCTGAGGCTGAAAGCAAGTTGAGCAACGTCGAAGAGGAAGTTTTGAGGATAGAAGGCAGCCTGGCTAGCAAAGAACTTGTATGCAGCTGATTGGCTGATGCTATCAAAGAAAATACATGTTCAGATGTGGCCCGAGGAATGAGTTTGATGGTGATGCAGATTATCAAATGCAAGCTGATGCTTTTAAGATTGAAGAGGATCTGTCCAGGGGTCTTTTGGAGTAGGCTCTGCAGACTATGGACAAGGACAAGTACAACTCTATGCTTCATGAAGACAAAGTCCTGAAAAAGGACGTAGCAGCATATGTTGCTGGGATTGAGAAATGGCATTCAAAGGCCACTCCAATTTCTGTGCTACAGAGTAACAAGAAGTTGCAGGCCATCAACATCACTATGGGTATTTATAATTTTCCCTTACCTTCTGCTACTCAAACTTGTGAATTATGTGATCTGGATGTTATTGAAGAATACACCATGGATATCCAGTTGAAGTGCAACCATAAGTGGCACCTAGCTTGCTTTGGGTCTGTGCTGGACATCATGCAAATGCCTAGCTACAGGGTGTGATGAACCAATACCACATGCACTTCTGGTAGAGCTTGGGCATGTAACTAAAGAAGTCCTGGATGAGGCTGGTAATTATGATGAAAGTGAATCTGGAGAGGAAACAGAGATAGATGAACCAAAAGCTGCTAAGATCTAGAAGAGAAAGTTTGTAGTAGATGATGAAGATAGCAGCTCTTCTCACCATAGTAGTGTGCCTGAGAGAAAGATGAAGAAATGGATGACGAGGAGTGCAAAAAAGAAAATGATTGAGAGTAAATGTGTGCTTATTAACTGCTGAAATTATCTTGAGTCTGATTTTGTATTGTTTTTTTTAATGTTAAATGCAGAAGAAACTAAGCAGAGCCCCAAGTCACCCAAATGTGAAGTGAACAAAGGTAACTATTTTTTTTTTTTCAGTTATTAATTTTGCATATTGTGATTGGTGAATTTGCGATTTGTGGTCGTTGTCAAGGAAATCAACAACAAGCTCTTAATGGATGGGCTATGTGCTGATGAAGGTGATGAAGATTTTGGCAGTCCACTGAAAAGCAAATCTAAAATAAGCTCTACTTTCATTAGTAAAATAGTTAAGTTGTAAACTTAAAATTCATTCTTCTGTATTTGTCTTAATAGCAGTTGGTGAGAAGGAATTTGGAGAGCCAAAAGTTCCTGTGTTCAGGAACTTGATGAAGGATTTGCCCGCTACTGATGAATGTGCTGCATCAAAAGATGCTAATAAACTGCTGAAAACCTGTAAGTAATAGGATCTGTCTATTGATTCTTCATTTCTTCCTAGATAGCTTTGTTTTGTATATGTAGGCTCTTAGGTTTGATCACTTACATTACTTTTTTATTTCTCTTCTTTGTGCCTTAGTTACAAGCACTAACATTGCCTCTGGAGCTGATGATATTGTTTCTAAAGCTGCCAAGAATGTTCCCTTAGCTGATGCTACTAAAGATGAAGTTGTTTCTTCACCAGACAATGAGGTTGAGAATGCTATGACTCTTGCAGAGTCATATATGCAGCAAAGGTTTAAAAAGGAAAAAAATTAAGTTGCATCTTCTGACTGCTGAAAAATTAAGTTATGTTTTGACTGTGATGGCTGTTTAAAAACAATGTAAACAGATAACAAATAACTGATGAGAGGATGCAATTTTGTGTGTTTAAGCATCCTCAATTTTTGTACCTAGCTCATTTTGTATTTGAGCCAACTTTCTCAACACATACATTTATAAACACCTTTTTACCTTAGCAATGTTTCTTCAATGGTTAGTAGTTACTAGTTAAATGATTAGTAGTTCAATGATTAAATGGTTCAATGGTTAAATGATCAAATCTAGGAAAAATAGTTGAATGATTACTAATTCAATGATTAAGTGATTATTAGTTCAATGGTTAAATGATTAAATCTAGGAATAGTAGTTAAATGATTCCTGATTAATGATTACTCTAAAGTTCATTTATTCAATTGTTTAATGGTTATACAATGGTTCAACGGTCATAAATGGTTCAATGGTCAATGGTCAATGGTCAAAGATTATGAATGTATGATTTATGAAATTAACCTTTTCCATGACAGGAGGCAAAGTAGTTCCAGTAAATTGGAATGCTTGTGCCCTTGTAAAATCTACCAAGAAAATAGAATGTTCTTGCACCCTTGAACTGATGTGAAGCCATCAGACCACATAGCATGGTTGTTGTACTTGACTCCATTTCTCCACAAGTATTCAGCATGCTTGTTAAGACAGTGCTGGACAAATAAGGTATCATATTCCTGTCATCCAAAACGTAGAATTTCTCCTTGATGATATTTCTGTCACTTTTGCATAATGATGCACCCTCAACCTCTTTAGCTGTTGCATGCCTATAAGTGATGTGGACAAGTATTGTGCATTGATCTTTTCTCCAATGTAAGTTTTGGATTTCCTGCTGTATTTTGAAAATAGAATAGAATAACATTTTTATCGTCCACGGAGGCAAATTGGCCTATGGGACCTGTACAAAGAGAAACAGCAAGCGCATTATGGCCCGGGCGAAAAAAAATTCCCTGGGGGAAAAACGGTTTCAGCAATGAGCTTGCCGGTATACCAAACAAAATCAATAATTGATACTATTGTTTCTTCTGGAAAAGTTCCTAGGCAATTACTAAATTGTTTCCCCTGCCGTCTGGACTCATAATTTTGGACGATGAATTATGTTGCAGTATTCTTGCCATATGATAATACATCTGTTGTTGAATTGGTCTTGTATACCAGTTTCACAATTGGCTTTGGTACCATCATCATCCCACCATTGCCATCAGGTTCTCTTGCTGACTCAAGTACCTAAAAAACAACATTGCTTAGTTTAATGTAATCACAAATGAAACAATTAAAAAAAAATATAAATCACCTACCCTATCAAACGTTTTCCAATCTACTAAATGCCCTGCAATCTTGCTTGTTTCTTTAGGACACATAGGCAATTTACATGGGCCATAACCAGTGCATTTCAGCAACATGCAATTATGATTATACCACTCATCAGCAATGTCTTTGGAACATACAAGTGACTCTACAAATCAGTTGATGATTTATAGATCATTAGATTAGCTTCACACTTTGGTCCAGCACTACAAACACTACATGTATAGCTACAATTAACACCATGAATCTTTGAATCCAACCTAATCTCATTTAGTGCTTGTCTAACATAATCTAGTCTCATATGATACACACAACAACAAGTCTCCCTGTCCTTTACTTTTTGAACAAATGGAGGTTTGAGAGCACAGAATGCTGAGAATGAAACTTCAAATTTTGGATACTCTCTTTGATTGCATAAAAAGTGCACTGGATTACCAACACCAAGTATTCAGTATTAAATATAAATCAACAGCAAAAAACCTCAAATACAAATACCAACTTCAGTTTCCTCCAAGAAGTGAAGAGCATGTAGTATCTTCTTTCTTTCCCAAGCCTAATCTTAATAACATGTTTCTTGCATGGTGAAACTCGGGTCTGAAATGTCCAAGAAACAGTAACTAGCTTTTGCTGCTTTCTGCTTCTAGTTTTCTTTTTTAACATTGACCATGGGCCATCACCAACTTTAGTTGTTTTCCTTCTCTTAACAGCTGTTATCACGTACCTTTTGTTCAAGTTTAAGCACTTGGAAGTTCCCAAGCAGTTATGCCAGGGACAACAACATATACCATGGCTGTTATCCTTGCTGTAAGCACGTCTGTAGATCTAGCATGCTTATGATTTGCAAGAGAATTCCTCAAGTTGTTAACTATCTTAGACATTGTATCTACTTCCTTTAACTTTAACAACTCAAATTCTGGTAGCAACTTAGGAGCACCTTGAAGGACTTCTTTCCTCTCTTTCTTTGAAACTTTCTGACATACCTTATTAGCATGTTCTGCAATCAATTTCGCCATTTGTTGTTTTCTTCTCTTGCTCAAAATATTATCTTTCAGTTCCTTGTCTTCTTCCTTCAATTCTCCCTTGCTCTCTTTCTTGCTCTCTGTTGCCTTCTTTTCTCTGCACTTAGTTTTCTAAAGAGGGAGGCGCTATCTTTATGTGCTTCATATTCTGCAAGTAATAAGCACACCTGAAAAGTAAGCACTAAAAAATAAATAAAATGAAGTATTGAATGAAATACTTGTTTGAAAATGTTTATGCACATGAAAGCAATAACATGTTTCGATTGTGTCATGAATGTGCTGATTTTGGTATAGATTGTCTTCTTTTACAAATGCTTTCGACTGTGTCATGCATGTTGGTAAGGATTGTCTTCTGCAGAATCAACACCTCTAACATCAAAAGTACAAACATTTGTATCCTCCACATTTTTTGCAAATTAAGAAAACTATATTAATAAGAATTTAGAAATCTCGTGATATGCTGAAAGGGTGATCACCAGGAATGCATTCATAGTCAAAAGATTGTATTGGAACATGAAAAAAAGCCGCAATAGGCTGAGCACATGGAATAGAGGCAAGAATTCTTGAAGCCAGACGAGCACAAAGCTGCTTAAATTCTTGGGATTGCTTCGAGATTATGCAAACTAGACAATAATTTCTTTGGATCGAAAGTTGCTCCATGCTTTGAAATGGACGAAAGAAAAGTGCCTTCCCAATTCGCCTGCATTGGAAAACATCTGGAAAAAAAGACAACAGCTGCATTCCCCCCAACAAAATGGATGATTGTGTTCTTTGCCCGCCAATTCCAAATTCCAAAGACCAACCGAGCAGCAACCTACCAGGGATCGATGACACGGACAACAAATAAGCCGATCCTCCGAAATTAGATACAAATCAAGCATTCAGGAAGTCTGGTAGTTAGAAAAATTTGGCGGGAAGGAAAAAATAATGACGGGCGCAAAAACTTCACGATGAAAGGCACTAAGCACCCGTTAATCTCGCGATATGTTGAATTGTACACCACCAATAAAAAAAAACCCTTGATCACACTCTCATGTGTAAGCATTTGATTGATCGATTAATCAATTGCTGAGGTGCATTTACATACGTCATGCAATCTAACCATAGGTCTACCTTAATAAAGACGCATGGCGACAAGGTAAGCTTATCGCTCTGGCCGAGGCTGATAACCAAAAATACGCGACTGGGGTTGTACGTCCGAGGCCAAATATTGGCACGTAAGGTCGAGGCCTTACCGGGCCGAGGCCTTATGTGCCAATATCTGGCCAAGGACGAACAATCAAGGGCACATATTTTTGGTTATCAGCCGAGGCAAAGACCGATAACCTTACCTTGTCTGCGGTGTCTTTGTTAGGGTAGAATTATGGTTAGATTGCATGACGTATGTAAATGCACCTCAACCCACCGCTAGGGCCAAAGGTCGGGCCGAGGCCTTACGTGCCAATATCTAGTCGAGGACATAACCAAGGGGCAAGTATTTTTGTTTATCAGCTAAGGCAAAGATCGATAACCACCTTATCCGGATGATATTGGGACACCATAATTAATTATTAGTATTGTAAGAGTAATGATAACTGAGATATCGGACTCTCAATTTACACACAAGAGTCCCATAAGGTGGAGGGCCTGTTGTATAATTGCTTGTTTGTTATGTTCAGGCCTGTTGCCTGAACATTCAGGAACCAGGTTGCCTAAAATGAACACTTAAGGTAAAACCCAGGAATTCCCCCCTACCTGTGGTTTACGTTATAGGGATACTGTTTGATTTAAAAAATATTATTGTTTGATAGCAAATGATGCATTTATCTTCAACCATAATCAAAATGTTATTGTTTGATAGCCACTCATGCATTTATCTTCAACCATTACTAGCACAGCCATGGCGTCTATAGGCGAGTGAAGGATATATTTGTTCTTGACGTGGGAGAAATACATTTTCTATACAAGGCCTCTTTACCCGTGGATAGCACCATACAACAACAAAAGCAAAGTAGGTGTATGAATGCGAGACCAAAATACCTGCATCAGATAACCATAAGGCCAGATAGTTTAGGTTCAGTGCGAACAGTATTTTACCAACAATATCAAAAATTAGAAAACACACAGAAAAAACTTACCACGAGGGAGCCCAAGGAGTAGATACATTTAAAAATGGATATGGCCACCTGCGCATTTAAAAGTCCATTAAATATTTTATATTAATTAGGCAGTTGTTATCACAGAAACATTAAACTTCTACTAGAAAAAATGCAACTGCTCCTTCATTTCCCAGGTTATGTAATCTATAAATTCAATCTTCTCCTTACAATCTGTTCTCATTCTTTTAAAAAATTAATCCCGGCATTTGTTACCATCATAATTCTCTTGTTATATTCTGCTTCATTCTCCTCTAAAATCTAATAGGTATTCATTAGTATCAAATGTGGCTCCTGAAGTTGTATCAGTTAAACCCAATGCTTTTCAAGAACGCTTCAAATGCTTCTCCTCACTTCAAAGTTCTCCAGAACCTACTAGCTGATCCGGTCCTTCTCAGGAAATAACGGAAAAAAAGAGGTGAGGTTGTGGGATGGGCAATAATGTACATGTCAGATATTAGACTGACATGAAAGCAACCACAATGAGGGTAAAAAGAATTTACGTAGAAAACTGGATGCATGAAGCTATCAGAATGAAAAGGTCATTTTAGAATGAAGATTAAACCAGACACTCAACTGCTTTTGCTGCTTACTTGGGGCTTAATTCCCCAGTAAATTCTATATTTATCTGTAATCTATATTGGTTAAGCTATATTAACCTTTCCTGACAAGTAATAATTTCTTATCATCATGACAATCAGGCCAAAAAGTGCTTACCATTTGACACCCATAGCATGCAAAGACCACTGGAAGCAAACATAGGCAGCACTCCATAACGCGAAGTAAGCCCCACGAAACCATGGAAAGGGCTATAATTAACAGTGTCAACGAGTAAGTAAGCCAATATTTTTAATGGATGAGATTGAACTACCTACTTATATACAGAAAATTTGCAATTTGGGAGGGTAAGCAAAAGAAGATTGAGAATCTTGAAAGCTCGTAAACTCACATGCATACAACGTAAAACAATTAAAAACTCACCATGTTGTTTAATGTGAATTCTCCGAGCAAAAATATGGCATTCACAGCATGCATATTCGCATCCACCTGTACATGGCAGTATTGATGAAATATTGACTATCAGCATTAAGCAAGCCGGAATATTATTTAATCCTTACAAAAGTTAGACGGAATGCCGATGTCCGAGATGGAGTAAGGATAGTCCAGAATACTAAATCTGTAAGTAAAACAGCAGGTGCACAAATCTGCAGGTGGACATTCATATTGATATCAGTTAACAAATAACATAAGAGTGAAAGTAGTCACAAATTGCTGATCCTACAGCTAAGCCGTTTGACTGCCAAGGCAGGAACTGAAGCTGGATAAGAACTTGACTCGTAGTGCTATTGACAAAATTATATCCTATGCAGCATACCAGCTGACTTCTAGGAAATGTACAGATGAAAGCTAAGATGTCAAGCTGTGGCAGCTAGACATCTAGAGCGCACATCTCAAGGGGGCCATCACTACATTTTACAATGTTTGAAACGTAAATCACCACACCTACATCTCGTATCTCAAAGAATATCCTAATCATCCAATTGTATGTTATTTCAATGCCAACGCCAGTGAAGGCTTTATCTTGTCAGCAATGCAATAGGTGATTATTCATTGCTATTTAGCCTTGTTGGACAATATTATCCCAAATTGGGAGGAATAAAAGTTTAAAAGCACGTTGCTTCCCAAAATGTAACTCTATTCTATTTCAAATCAGACAACGTTTCTATCCTGAAGCAATTCCTTGAGGTGCAGGCTCAGACTTGCACATTGTCCCTATAACTTGCTGTCCCTCTCCCACCTGGCTGTAGTGCATTAGTACTTCCTTGCACCAAGTCAAAGCTCATAAACTACAGTGAGAAGATAGAGTAAGCAGCTAAGTGTCTAGATTCATTATAAAGTCATCCTCTGAGATGCATTAAACATGACTTACTTGGTTCCTCTCAGGGCATCTGTAATACATTTATTATCAGTTGGAAGGCCACATGACAAACTGTGCCATGCACAGCTAGATCCAATAAGTGCTTTAAAATATTCTTCTAATGCATAAACAACAAAGAGAACTATTTCCAAAGAATACATACCTGGAAAGCAACTTGCATACTATATCCCAATAAACCAGCCATTTTTATCTCAGACTCTCCATTAGTAGGGTGCAGGTGCTCAATGTCCATAGGACTATGTCCTTCTAAACACTTTTCTTCCAACTTTCCTTCTTCAATAACAAGTGCTTGTGCTTCTGGGATTTCCAGCCTTCTCATTTTCCCCGTAATATACTCCTTCATACTATAGCTCATAGCCAACTTCCGCAAGGGCCAAAATGTGTGTCAGTATGACTTCATTCATTAAATACCAAGGGCATTCCACCTAGAAGATAATACTGAAATAGGAACAGCAATACACACCCCAAAATATATAATAAGCAGAGTGAAAGTCCACCTGTAGAACCCATTTTCCATGGAAAGAGATTAAGAAACTTTGTTTTAGAGACAGCAACGGCTAGTAAAAGTTAACACACTATACAGCAATCAAGTAAGGTTATTGCATTACACATGATTATACTACTTATGTAAGACAAGAACGTATTTAAATGCTGTGATATTCGGCAGCATAAAGCTTTCAACTGTATTTAGCTTCTAAGGAATTACTTCTAAATGCAATGCCGAATGGGAAGCATCACAGTGGCCTTGTTTTACAACGATTTCCCCCCAATTGTCAAAGCAACATTCTCAAGAATTAAACAGTGAAAGTCTATATTGTTGCATTGCAAAATTGAATAAAGGCAAGGAACACTGAAAGTACAGCAGAAGCAAGGGACAAACTTACTGTGTGTAGAAGAAGTATACAACGGGGCCTGCAACAACGACGCTGTATATCTGAAGAGGCAACAGGTAGAAAAACGAGATACCTCTAAATGCCAGCAGCCAAAACGGATGAACCTTCTCAAAACGGACTAACCATAGGTGGTCATGAGTAATGTGGGCAATTCCATGGCAATCATTCCGTGTGCTAAATCCACAAGATTCGTACTTCCTAATTATCCATATTGAAACCACAACAAATGCAAGAACTTCCAAAATGCAAAGCAGGAAAGGCCATTCGAGCTCCATAGCCCAACTTTGACTGGAGCTCATAGTCTCTATGGCACGACCTTCATAAATGTATGGTTCTCTCGCCGTTCTCTCGCATACGGCGTATATGTCTGTATTTTTCAATGTAAAGAATGTGGGGGGTCTTGGCATGTGGGACCCATTCCGGTGTTGCCGGTGGGGCCCCGCGACCGGCCGGGAGCGGGTCACCGGCACCACCGGAATGGGGGACCAGATGACAAGGCCCCACATTCTCGAAATTGGGGAGCGA
>JAANSK020270959.1:0-11654 GCA_011763485.2 Isoetes engelmannii
GGTGTCAGCCATTGGGAAGGGGAAAGTCCCCGGCGTTATACGATGGGAGCATCGTATAGTGTCAGGGAGCGTCACACTCCAACCCCTTAGGGTGCTACTGCCACTACTGTTGTTTTCATAAACCTTCAGGATACCATTGCCACTGATACCACCACTGCACATCCCAAAACCTTGACGACAGCCCTGCTACTGCTAGAAATCCTCAAAGTGCTAGTACTCCTGTGCATATTGATGCCTCCAAATAGAGAATGTGCTGGCACATAGTGTCCTAGAATTGTAGATAGCCTAAACTCTGTTACTTGCAACATGGATTTTATCCTCCTCTGGAAACACGGGAACATGTTGGTTACAGGATCGCAGATCTGCCCGGCTATCAGCACTACTAATTGTTCAATGATTGTACAAGAAAGCGGGGACATGGTATAATTGTCTGCTACAAAACAATAGTGGCCCCTTCAGTCTCCTTACACAAGGCAAACCTGCATAACCGCTACATGTTGATAAAGGTGCAGAGCCAGTGTGACAGACTCCTTTTGTGGCTGCCTGTTATTTCCTGCATACAGTCTCCAGCTTTTATCATAGGCACTCAGATGTCTACAAGCAGGACCCATACATTTATCTATATGATGGCATTCAACTCCCGATGCCTACTCCAACCACCATCCATGAACTGTTCTGTTAAATCTGTCAAAGCGTAATTCACGTAATTCACTATTCTATCAAAACGTGCAGGTGTTTAAGAGTTGGTGCTGGTCTCTTGACAAATTGAGGTAGTGGAAAGTGGAAATTGGTTCTGTTTTCTACTTGCATAAGTTTTGCATGTCTCTCTCCTTTTTATCCGCTTGCTCTTCTGTTCAATTACTTTTATATGTCTCTCTTCTTTTTATCCTCTTGCATGTTCAAAATTGTCTTAGTATCCTTCTGTTTTTGAGATTTAAAGGAAATTTTCCGAGCCAAATTTTTTTTAATAGGATATATCCCATCCAAATTCGCAAGTGCCTATTTATCCCGAGGCTAGAAGGAAATTTTCCTATTCACATAAAATACTTTGCCATACGTTGATACATGGTGCATTTGTCAAGTTTGCTTATGAAGTTCAAAAATTTGATTGTCTAATGCCTTGTGAATGCAAATAAAGATAATGACGACTAACAAAAAAATAAAATAAAATAAAATAAATTCCGGAAACATCGGTCAATCCCTCAGTAGTCTCATCCATCCATACATGGACTAGGCTAATCCAAGATGGTACTCCACATCCATGGCCCATGATACTTATCAAGGATACAAAACTAGCCTAATCTTGTAAGCCTTGAACATGAAATATGACTCTTTTATGAAATAATAGACCAAAACAAATAATTTCATAAATTCAATAGGACAAATTAATATGTGTTTACAGGACTGTGCCTATTCAAACAAGTCAATGCATCTTCTTATTGTTCTCAAATACATGATTAGCCCACAAACCATGCATGCTCTTCATTTAAACACATGTCTGAAATTCTTTTCACCCGAATGACTGCCTGTATCTTTGGATAATCCAAAAAGGAGGGATCTCACCAATATTTTAATTTTCCACAAAGTATAAGAGTGATTGTCTATAATTGTTTCTTCAAGTCATTAATTTTAAAATAATACTTCTAAGAGATGAAGTCTTGGTTACCTGCACCCAAACATGCCAAAGTTAGCAATAAACTCGGTAACTAGACAAGGGATGACAGGTAAGCAGTAAGACTTCATGACCTTTCGCCCTTCACCTAAAAGATATTATAAAAATATCAGACTACAAAGGTCTAAGAAATATTACGAGGTCTAAGAAATATTACAGATTAGATAATGCATTTCATATGACAATGCATTTCTCATGACAATTTGCTTAACTATTGTGATGTCAAAACATCAAGGACATAAAGTTTTATGTTCAAAACAAACCATAAGACCAACCTGTTTATAAATACATGGGTTTAAAAACATGCAGATAACAGAAAATAACCGCCTTTTCACATTCCAAAAAAAATATGTCCAACATCGGAACATGTTTAGAATACATAAAAAAAACCTTTTTTGGCCATTCTAGAATGCATAAGACAGGTTCTAGAATGTCACTAGTCAACGTTTCTTCACAATAGATGTTTGCTGGTTTGCTCCAGGAGAGCGTTTAAGAATAATGGTATTTTTATATCAAACATCAAAAACCTGATACGATGGTGCTCCATGTAGTTGTTTGAAGCTCCATTGCTGAGGTTGAACAAATCCCATGAGAAGCACATCACAATTTGATCATGCCTTTGTCTGCTCCATCATTTGTGTTCATGTTTCAAATGAAGAAGCTAGTTGACATCTCTGCATATCAAATATGTTGAAGACGGATTCTAAAAGCATGCCTTTTTACTGCAAGCTTGCAAGCTGCAGAATGGCAGAATGACATAATGATATGATCCCCTGCTTCTAAATCGTATGGAAAAGCAAATCCTACCTTCATTTTCGAACTAGCTAGCAGTCCATTTGCAGACGGAAGCAGCCATAAATCTGTAATGGCCACAATGCAGGCTATGGCGGCAAATGCAAACAGGCCGCAATGCTACCATGGTCGCAAAATAGAAACCCTAAAATGCCAAAAGACAACTGGCTGATAACACCGTCCATTATCGGCCGATTACAAGGAAAATCTTTGATTTTTTTTTTGAACTAATTCTTCTTGTACAAATTTGAACCTTTGAATTTGTGCTAATATAACATTCTCCCCTTTGAATTTGTGCTAATATAACATTGTCCTTACATCAAAGCTCTCAACCATATGATCTAGAAAGCATATAGCAATTTTAGAATATTATTAGTAACAATAAGAAAGATAATAAAACAAACAAACAGACAGGCAAAGATGTGCATACCTTAATAGTCTAGTTCTTTAATGCATTCCCCTTGAGTTACCATATAATTTCTTATTGTATTATTGAATTAGCGGAATTAGCGTTGAAAGTCACGAGCTTACATATAAATGACATGGAACATGTGATGATTCTCAAATTGTAAGAGGATAGATTGTCATGCACGTCTAGCACTTCGAATACTTCGTATGACATTAACATTGATTGTTGCACGACAAGGTGACCTTTAGAACAATCATTACTAGCATTGAATATCTTTCTCATGTAATCCTTGCGTCTATCATCTGAACTAGGTGAATTCTTTTGATGCCAAAAAAAATTCTTCATTTATTTAGTAAATAAAAAATTGATTGCATTTGTGGAAGAGGTCTTGTGGATGCTTTTTCTGATTTGGTCTATAAAGGAGAAGATAAACTGGTTGAGAGTATCAACAGTTCTCACTAAGGGGCAAACATGGATACTGTCCAAATATTATTTGCCTGGAGTGGAACTAGCTCATTTAATACTGTGATAAGTAGCATTTGGAGTTCAACAAGACCTTATATTTCTCCTGACAAATGCAACTGGAAGCTGAGATGCCAGACATTGGAATTTAGAATGAAATGGACTGCTCAATATGGGATAAATCTGGACACTATCAAAAGGAATTAATTCATTTAGTATTTGGATTTTACAAAGGCTATAAACTTCTCCTGGCAAATGCCTGGAAGCTGAGAGTGGGATATTTGACCAGTTTTTAAGTAGCAAATCTTTAAGTCATATTTACTGTTGTATTTGGAGAAGAGCCAGGTCATTGTCATTAATGAAGCAATGATGACCTTCAGGAACCAAACAAGTTATCATCTTATAAGTCCAAGTTTTGTCACGTTTTTTAGAGCCATCATGAATATGATGGTTGGAGTTGCCAGTTCATCTTTGTCTATGAAGTTTTTGAGAAAGAATGCACTGGTGAAGGCCGAAAAGCAAGATGTGGATGAGAAGAAGGCATAAATGATGCAAATGGAGCATATATTAATGTGCAGGAAATATGGCTCCAGTAAATCACTTTTTAAGATTGATCTCAACCCCAGGGTCACAATAAACTTGAGGGGAGGTGTGTTAAGGAGGATGAACAGTTTTTCGCTTGTCATAGGATGTGTGACGACCATACAGATATTCATACTATAAGAGCATTATACTCGTATTACAAAAGATAGTCGTCACACGAATGCAAAAAGATAGTTACACAAGACAGGGTGTGAATCGCAACCTTCTTGTTGCAAGTCACACACTTTTGCAAAGTGCGTTATCAATACTTGTTGAAGACATTCCCTTGCATCTTCTTCTTATGCACAGCTATATCCAGGAGGTTCTAGAACGTTCCAGAACCTACATGCATGCGCGCATTTGGCATGATCTTGTCCATTGGAGTGGCGCGATCCAGACGTTGGACTAGATATATATGGAGGCACCTCATTCTTATCGAATCATTCCGGTTCAATGCCAGTCTTGAGCCTTCTAGGCATCTGTCGTGTGTCTTCTTATTCGGCTCCACCCTCTTTGGTACCCACTGATCGAGAACAGGTCAGACTAGCCAGTTCTGTCCTTGCTAGACTGGCTTTGAGTTGGTTTGCCTCCTTACTAGAAAGGGGGGCTCTCAAGTACAGGATGTTGTAGCATTTACTGCTGAACATGAGGCATATTTTGGAGACACTGATCGGTAGCGCACAACGGTTAACAAGCTTGGCAACCTCAGCCAAGGTTCTCGTCCGGCTTCGGTTTATGCTTTAGAGTTCCTTCAGATTGGCATAGAGACGACCTGGATTGAAGCGGCCCTTCGAGATTATTTTTGAAGAGGTCTCCACAAGGATATCAAGGATATGTTCCTAACCATGGGGGATCCCAGGACACTGGATAAAGCCATAAGATTTGCGTTTCGTTGTGATAATCGACTTTTTGAGTGTAGGCAAGAAAGACGGAATCAACTTGCTTCCCCAATTTGGCAAGCACCAGTGGGCACATCCGCTTCTGCGCTGCCCACATCCTCCAAAACTGCTGGCCCTTTACTGATGCAGATTGATCGTGTGGTTCGAGGGCCATTGTCCGTTGCTGAGAAGCAGCGTTGGAGAGAGGCTAATCTTTATCTCTATTGTGGTGGTCATATTGCTCGTGGATGTCCTGTTAAGCGCCCAAGTCAGTCGAAAAACTCCAGCGGTCGGTTCAAGTAGTAGGAGTCTCTCGACGGTGGGCTGCCATTTCTAGACTCCTCCGTGTGGGTCTATTCCATTAGATAAGATCATTACAGAGTTTTTTTATCTGTATATCATTGAAGTCAGAGGTTGATTGGGAAGTTAGATGCATTGGTGCAACTTGATAATGATGCAAATGCTTTATTTATAGATAGTAAATTCGTTTCTAAGCACACCATTCCTAGAAGCAGGGTTGAGCATCCAAGTTTTGTTGATGTGATCTCCTCGGTCAATATACTGCACCTCTTCGAGTTCTGTTCGGGGGAGCGTCTTGTAGTATTTCCCCTAGGGGTGCAGTCAATGTAAAGTCTATATGGCATGTGCTTGCATAGGTCAAGAGAAATTACTTTGTACAGATTTTTCCTAAGAAAATATCCCTCATATTTCATATACCCCTATCATATTTCCTTTATCAGTTCATTAATTTGACAAATTCAAACTATTTTCAGAATTTTAAGCTAGCAAGCATGACCCCTCTGACTAACCTTGAGCTAGCAAGCATGATCCATTTGACTAACTTTAAGCTAGCAAGCAAGATCAAATTTTAAGATAACCAAGACCCTATGTGCTTCAGATCTAAGAAAGGGCCAGAAAAGTAACAAACGACAGAACATGCAACCAACTGCTCCACATGACGTCAATAAGCCTCATGTCTAATCTGCACCACAGGGGCCCCAAAGTGCCCAAAGGTTGACCTGCACTCCTGGACCTCATAAAATACGTCAGCGGGTGGTAACAGGATATCCATAGAGTCATGTTTAGTCTGCAATTGCTGAAGATAACTTCCTTCTTATTATTATCTACCATGGTGGCAATGGCCTCTGAAACACGAAGTGAGGTGGTTAGAGATGACACATCTTTACATGACCGCTCAAAAAAACGAACACCTGTAACCCGTGCCACTATATCAGATGACCTCCAAGGTGTAGGGTCGAGACAGGTGAAAGGTTTGAAGAGGAAGTTGGTCCAAGCTACCTCGGAGGAAAAGGAGGAAAATCCTCCTGACTTGAGAATCCTCGAACATGCATTGGGTGTTCCATTTATTTGGCATATTTGCACTAGTAAAACTAAAACAAATATATTTATGAATGCAATTTTCTTTCTGATCGTAACTTCTAGGCATGGAAAGATTTCGCAATATCAATCCTTTGGATTCACCTATTATAAAGTGCAAAAGTTTTCTAATACGACCCTGATGTTGTTTCAAGGTCCAATAAACATTGCTGCACAAGTGCTAAGTACCTTTCTGATTTATGTTGTAAAATAATGTTCTCATTGATTTGCATAAGAAAGAAGAAACATTGGCAATTCTTGGATTGCTTGGCTTGTATATTGTTAAAGAAAAGAAGTTATGATTTACTGAATTGAACCACCATCATGAGCTCTTTGCCGCCCTCTAGCCCCATGCTTGATTTCACCTTGCAGGCCGTTGAAGACATGTTCAAGGCAACCTGGATAGTGATAAATAGCTTCGAAGAACTTGAGCATGATGCACTGCAAGCCTTGAGGTCAAGGAGACCTAATACCATGGCCATAGGTCCATTTCTTCCAATCAATGATGAAAGTGCACGTTTGTCTTATTGGATGGAAGATTCTTCTTGCCTTCAATGGTTGAATAGCCATCAAGATTCTTCCGTTCTTTATATATCATTCGGAAGTGTATCAAGGATGTCTATAGAACAGGTGGAACAACTTGTGCATGGATTAGAAGCTAGCAAACAACCTTTCTTATGGGCTTGTAGACCTGACTTTATAAAGAATGTTTCAGACGGTTATCTGGAGAATCTTTCTAGAACTATAAAGGACCAAGGATTGATCATATCATGGGCTCCTCAACCGAAAGTCCTAGGGCATAGGGCAATTGGGGGATTCTTAACTCATTGTGGCTGGAATTCCACTATTGAGAGTGTAAGCATGGGTATGCCCATGATAGCATGGCCATTTCGGGCAGAACAACATCTGAATTGCAAGTATATTGTAGACAAATGGAGAGTTGGAGTTAGAATGTCTAGCAATGAACTAATTGAGAAGGATGAGATTTGTTCTTTGATCAAAAAGTTAATGCAAGGAAAAGAGGCAGAGGAAATGAGAATGAGAGCCAGAGATCTCAGTATTGCTGCTAGTGCTGCAGTGAAGAAAGGCGGCTCTTCATATGGCAATTTACAAGATGTGGCAAAGGTGTTAATTGAATCTTTATCTTAAAGTATGAAAACTTGTGCCAATAGCTTGTAATCCTCCCCCTCCCCTCCCCCCCCCCCCCCGGGCTTATCCATAGTCCATATCTCATATTATTTTTCCCTTTCCTTCAAATAACTTTATTGTCTTATTATGGTAAGAAGTTAAATTGTCATATCCAAGGTCAGGGGTTCAACGCCTTGTTGTGAAAGTAACCATGCATTGTAAAGTTGATGGGGGAAGGGCCCACTTCAGCCATGTACAGTGGTGGGGGCAGGACCCATCTGGGTGTATTGTAAATTGTATTGTAAGCTACGACTTTCCATGGACGTTATTAACCCATTATTGTTATTATTATCTTTTCCAATTGAACTACCAAAACTTACCTTATAAACAAGGTGCCAAGCCATTGCATATTGCCCCTATACCCTTGACTATAACATTGGGGATGGTGGTTACATAATTGCTTGAGATGGTTTAGCCGTCTCATTGCAGTTTACAAATGTGAAACAACATGCCTTCTAAAACATCTCTACTATAAAGTACATTAGGAAGCATTTTGGAAAATTTTAGATTGATTCTAACTGAATGTATATAATCTCGTAAAATAAAGGTCCTTTAATGCTTCGGCTTGGGCTTCGCTTGTTCTGATGGTTTTGCACTTGGTGATGCTTAGTTTCAAGAAATCTGAGATCCATCTCTAGGAAACATAGAGCGTAATAACAATAAGCTATGTTATATCATGATAAAGTCTAGATGCATATAAGAGTCATTGAACTAACTGAAGTAACCTTCCTCAAATCTATCCTAACCATTTGCTCAAGGCCAGAGATTTATCATACTTTATATTCGGAAAGGCCTTATATTTCTCCTCACAAATGCAAGTGTGGGAGCTGGGATGCCTAGAATTTAGAATTAAATGGACTGCTCACTATGGGACAAACCTGGACACTATCCAAATAATGTGTGATGGAATCCCTTCAAGGAATTCATTCATTCATTTAGTATTTGGACTTTAAAAAGGCTGTAGATTTTTCCTGGCAAATGCAACTGGAAGCTGGAAGTTGAGAGTAGGATATTTAACCAGTTTTTAAGTAGCAAATTTTTAAGTCATATTTACTGTTGTATTTGAAGAATAGCTAGGCCATTGTCATTCATGAAGCAATAATGCCATTCTGGAACCAAACAGTTTTCGTCTTCTATTCTGATATAAGTTCAAGCTTTGTCACTTTTTTTAAGCCATTATAAATATGATGGTTGCAGTTGCCAGTTCATCTCTATCTAGAATGTTTTGAGAAAGGATGTACTGTAAAGGAGCACAATCTAGAGCCAACTTGAAATACACATGCAGTCCTTGCAACTTCTGTCCAGCTTGAACAGGTTGGGCATTCACACTTGGCAATGAGTTATCCCTGTCTGTAAGAATTGGAGAACCAGATGTTTGTGATATCTCAATTCAAAAACTTGCAAAAGTGGAAACAAGAACATGCACTGTTGTGCTAGACTTGTATTTTCCTTTTGCACCTTTAAAAGATGGTAGCTTGACAATACTTGAACAACATCTTTTACCCTGGGGTTTCACCATGTTTGACCCGTATTATGCAGCATCGTGACTGGAAAGGGGTTTTTTTTTTTTTTCAAACATCTGTATACATATGAAGGCGAATATGTGCTGAACCATTTTGTCGTAGGTGGTCGAGAAGGGAAAGTTGGGCGGGAACAAGGAAACCTATATCATGCGTTAGGCATTCCTCTTGAAATCCAAGGCACTAAGGATTGGTAAATTAGTTTTTGCAACTGCTTTTCTTTGAAAGAAAATCATCCCAAAGAGAAAATGCACCAAATTTTGCTTATCTTTTATAAAGTATATTGGATTTTGCCTTCATATTTACAAATGCAATGAATATATTTATTATCATTATTATTATAAGAAATTTATCACGGCAGCCTTCGACCGTCACGAACATTTCTTTGGGTCCAAACCTGTGAGGTTGAACCCACTATTAACGTCCAACTATTAATGCAATGCCTGCATAGTAATGGATATATGTCTATTCACAATGGTGCGGTGCGAGACATACTTGATGTTAAAGACAAATTGCCCAAATACATGCTCTTGTTGTGGGCAATCTTTTCAAGTGTACACACTTCATTTGGCCTTTTCACTTGAAGGTCCATTCAAGTCACTAGCCATGGATAAATCTAACATCGTGTAAATCTAACATCGTCTCAGATCTTGATGAATCATTGCTTATATATGTGATATGGCACAAGGGTTGCGCATTTCTATGAAGAATTTTTTGCCTTGAAGGATGTTCTATTCATTATAGATTGCAAATACAACTTAACTTTATATGATATCAATCCATCCACACAACTATTTCGAAAATGTGGAGGTAATCACAATGAAAATGTAATACAACTTCACACTTGACTAAAAAAGTCTTCCCACAATTGTTGCCTTGTCGTTACATCATGCTGACACATAGGACACGCGGGGCAAATTTGCGCCTTTAGGTTGGTGCCCTATGGATGACTTGCCAAGTGAGGATATACAATATTATTGCTGTGGTATTTCCTTATCCAAAGTTTATTTTCGTGTTCATTTCCCTGTAACCTCTTCATGGGTTCGAGTCACCATAACCTCGCAATATCTGCCATCCATACGAGCTAACTGCAATTAACATAACATTGTCGTGCCCTGCTCTTCCTAGCGCCTTATTCCTAATATCCCATGTTCCCACCTTGTCCATTATTTAATAGTTATATTAATACAAGCTCCTTACCATTTCAGGTTTCCTTTAGTAATTCCACTACACCCGGTAGGAATCTTTATTATGCACAAGACCTCTGCTCAACATCCCCCGGCTCAATATCTTCCTCTAGACTCCATGCCACTACAATTTTCTGCAACTCCTAGAAGCCTCATGATACCATCTTCGGCCTAATATCACGTGACTTTCAAGGTTCTCAACCTTTAGATCACGATACGTCCTAGTTCCAATTAAGAGGCCATTTCGTCTTCACATTTATTAGGCTTAGCTTCTTAAATCCTTACAAGTTCAAGCGTGAAAGGATTCACTAAATCACTCCTTGGCGAGTTTATGTGAGTACTACCCTTACCTTGATTTCACCTAGGCGTGTGTCTGCAACTATCTAACAATTCTAACAATAGATAAATCCCTTAAATCACTGTTGACATAAACATTCATACGATCGTCCATATTTTACTCACGTTTTCTTTCCTGTTGCAGTCTGCACTTCCAGAAACGTCTCTCGCCAGCGATTTAATCTGTAAAAACCCAAAATCTACCTTCTAATCTTGGATTTCCGCAGGCTTCAAGCCAAATCGGCCCTCATAGGCTTGATTCCCGTATAGTCTCAGCCCTTTGCTCTTATAAAGCTAATCAAGGCTTTAGGTCTAATTTCGTCCATCTTTGGCCCTGACAACCCGCTCCTGCAAAGCCTAATCAATGGCCTGCCTTCGGCAACTACAACTCTGAATCCGGCAATCTATCATCCCATCCAGTCCCAGTCAGGGTTGAAAATTGAAGGCTGTAGGCCATGCAAGGCCCTTTTTACCATGCAAAATAAAGTCTAAGAAAAAAGCAAACCTTCAAAAACAAGTCTACATTTCACATAGTCTTGCAGAATGAAAGTCAATAAAAGAAATAGGCATGCAACAAAAAGTCTACTTTTGGCCTAGCCATGCACTTATAACCCTATATTAATTAATTAACCCAATATTAATTATATAACTGTCCCACATGCTATTAAAACACTAAATCGGCCCTTTCCTGATTCAACCGGCCTGCTCCAGGACTTTTCCAGATGCTTCCAAGAACTGTACCGATAACCCACAATGGTTTGCAATCAACCCAGCTGCCACCAGATAATTACCTGGCTTGATTCTGGCCCTGCTAACCCAATTTCGACCTGCTCTAGCTCATTTGCAAGCTTTTACAGGATCCGATTAACTCCCACTAAGCAACTTAATATATGAGACTGCGGTTGCCTGTGGTTCTGATTGTTCAATACAATCTCTGCCTAATTGTTGCAGCACTAATTCAAGCATGTTTCTATTCTTCTTATACCTTTATTAGTGTATCCCTTTGCTAACATACCCAAATTCTACAAGCCAGTCTTTATGTTTAACACCAGTGTACTTACTACCCCTTTTCTTTTTTTGAAGAAACGAGATTTTTATATTATATGTAAATAAGTACAATGCTTGATGTTAATAGAGAATTACTACAGGAGTAACCTCGATATCTTCATTCTCGACTAACTCAAACTTATTTATGCTCCATAAGCTGATATACATGAAGCTCATATACTGCTCTAATAGCTGATAATCATG
>JAANSK020270970.1:0-11652 GCA_011763485.2 Isoetes engelmannii
CCCCCCACCCCCCCCCCCCCGATGGCCCCCGTATACTGCCCACTTCATCTGTAGTCGTGCCTCTCGGTCCTTGTATATTCTTCATGTCGCCGGGTCAACTGCATGGAGGAAAGAGATCTTCCTGCAGAGAGAAGTGAGCGCGCTTCAGGTGGCTGCCATGTTGGAGGATATAGAGCCTATCCCGTGATGTATGAAATTGCACCAGTATATGACGAGGCCGGTTTGGTCTCAGAGCGCCCACTCTCCGAGCTGTAACAATGTCCGGCCTACAGATGTGAATAGTTTTTGTAAAGAACTGCGTGGCTGCGTCAATATCCAAGCAAGCATCTATTTTTGGTATCCCCATTAATCGCAAATTGTAGACCATGTCCTGCTCCGAATCATCTAATGATGGCTCTGGATAAAACATTGTGCATTCGCCTGCCTTCTAGAATCCGAGTCTAGCTGCTGTATCATTGGTTGGTCATGACATTAACTATAAGTTGCCTACCAATGCCAAGACTTAGAAGTTTTTTTATTTCTTTCCCTTCAAGAAATTCCAAGTCAACAAGCCCTCAGAACATCTTTGCATTGCTAACTACTTCAACATGGCCATTTCAAGTGCAATATCATTTGTATTAATTCCCATAGTTTTTATATTTAATTGTATCCTCATGAAACTCGACCCTCCTATGTCCGTTGGATGTTCCTTTTTGGGGTAACATACACATTATGTTTTTTGAAATGCATTTGCACTCCAAAAATTGAAGATATGCTCCTTTAACAAGCACAATTGTACTAGCAGACATGTTGGAATGTAACTATAGTGACAAAACTAGAATCTCAAAGTCACACTCACATGACAATGGTACACTAAATGAGTTTAGATACCTAGCAATGTTAAACGAAACTATGTTATACATTGCAAGAACCTGATTCTTCATGTAATTATGGAGAAGGATTCATTCTCTCTTTTTGATTACAGAGGAATGAATTCAGAAATGCTATCATTAGCTCTCGCAAAACATTACCTTTACACTAGAAGGAAGATTGTGAGAGGACCTCAGTCAGGTTGGTAGAGAGCCAACGAGAAACCCTCCTCAAGAAATATGTAAGGTTTATTTTGAAAGCGATGGCAGAACGAGTAGAATAATGGAGCTTCATGACATCAACTGTAAAATTGCATAGCAATGGCAGGACTTTCAAGGCATTTGTTAAAGGCATAAGCACTCAAAACATCTTTGCATTGCTATCTACTTCAACCGTAATGATGATCACGACTAGGAAATGCAACACTATTAGTAACCGTATCTCTGTATTTTATTAATTCTCAGACTCATCCTCATGAAATTCCCTATGTCTTGCCCTGTGGATGTTCATTTTTGGGCAATATATGTCTCATGTTTTTTTAATTGCACTTGCAATTCAGAGATTGAACATATGTTCCTTTAGCAAGCACAGTTGTACTAGCAGACATGTTGCAATGAACTCTAGTGACAGAACTAGAATCCAAAAAGTCACACTCGCCTGGCGTTGATACACTAAATGAGTCTAGATACCTCGCAATGCTAAAAGACACTAGCACACTGCTACATTGCAAGAACCTGATACTCCGTGTAATCATGGAGAAGGATTCATACTAGAACTATGGCTTTTAGCAATTTATGACATCTGACCGAGTCTAGTAGATGTGAAACAAAGAATATACTTGTAGGTAGATGTTTAGAACAAAGGTAAATCTAAGTTTAATGGTTGATATATTAGCATTTTGTATATACCTTTTTGGAGCATTTCTTTTCGTTTTTGTTCTTGTTATTGTATGGACATGGAAACAACTTTTACATGAATATAAGCTTATTGGATGATAGATATGGCAGTGAATCTTATAACACAGAGTTTTGACTTAAATATCAATTGAACCAGGTGAGTAAAGGAACAAACATACTTCAAAATACAAGAAGACTGGATGGGAAGATGACAAAAGGGTCATAAGAAGCTTGTCGCATTTGCAATGATGTCGTGACAGGAGTGAAGGGCGATGGGACAACTGGGGGGAGTTAGCACTAAATGTTGGTGATGGGAAGGGCATGGGGAGGGAGGGGTAGGGACAAGGGGAGGAATTGGTGAAGGGTCAGATGAGTGGGGTAGGGAAGGGAATGAAGGGAACAAGGAGAGGTCACTCTCTGATTGCCTTGCCACGTGACAAAAGCTAGTCAGTACAGTTGTGATTAGAAAGTAAACGCCCATATAGGCAGAGACAGCTGAGTTGTAGATGCCAGAAGGGAAAAAATATATACACTGGCAAGGGCGAGCAAGGATGGCATGGAGCAATGTCAAGGCGATGGTATCAACATCGAGAGCGTCACTAGCATGTGGTGGAGATGTGCAACATTCATGTTAAATATCCTAGAGGATATAAAATAGGAGAGCCATGGAGTTAAATATTTTGTGAATAGAATACAAAAACTACAAAGAGAACACCATGGAGTTTAATGTTTTGTTAATAAAGATCTAAAGATCTGGCCGTCGTAAAAGACTGATGAGGTTTAACAAATTCTGTCAATTTTCTGGCTATTTTTGCAAGAAAATTTAGAAAATAGGCTTAAAATATGGATGAGATCATTTTGTCCCAGTAATATCAAACGGAAGACGACATCTTTCTCAGTTGGGTGGGCTACTAAATCCGACCCTTAGTTAAAAACCTTCAGTTAGCCTAAATCTGACTCTTATTTAGCTAAATCTGGCCATTCGTTAAAAACCAATGAGGTTTAACAAATGCTGGCAATTTTTCGACTATTTTTTCAAGATAATTTGGAAAATAGGTTTAAAATATGGATTAGATAACACCCCTCCCGACGGTGTTACTAAAAAAAATAAATTGAGGGCCATCAAAATGGCGAGGGGGTGGAGCGTAGCGTACGCCCAAGCCATCTTGATGGACCGAAATTTTTTTTGAAGTAACACCCGAGGGCCAGGGCATTAATCGCCCTTAACATACCGTCCTGAAAGTTTTGGCTGGTAGCAGTGTGTTATAGCTCCATTAGTGTGTTATAGCTCCATTACATTTCATAACACCCTAGTGGCAGTGTGTTGTAGCTTCAAGAAATCACGTTTCAGAATTGATCTCAGCCATTGAATCACTATAAACTTGAGGGGGGTGCGTTAAGGATAATATAATTTTTCCTCCAATTACATCAACCTAAGGCGGCATTTTTCTCCGTTGGGTGGGCCAGTAAATCCGACCCTCGGCGGAGGTGAGGTTGAGAGTAAGGGTGAGAGAAGGTGATGGTGACGATGATGGTGAGGCTAATAATAAATAAAGGCACGAGAGTCCATGCATGGCGGCTAGCTATAGACTACAGAGATGCAGGTTAATTCTCCTCCAGCCATCCAGAAGGGCACCCACCACGAGAGATAGCAACGGCAGTAGCAATAACGGCAGTAAGCAATAACGGCAGAGGGACTGAAATGCCTGACTACAATAACTGCGACTGCGCCACTGATGCTGCCGGCTACTTGGCGCCCTTGGCTGACAGGGACGGGCGGGGGGGCCAAAGTGCACTGGGACATCTGGGAAACATTTATCGTTGTTTGTGTGGATCAGGGCCTACAACCGGCGCTAGACGGTGGCCCGGTGGGAGACGTATTTTCTGACGGCCATGATGCGGCGGGGCAGGGTGCAGGTGCGGGATAAGGGTGTGACGTGGATGGAGGTGGCGAGACGTGGATAGAGGTGGGTCCGACACGTGGAGGATGAGTTGGCAGACACGTGGAGGGGATTCTGTTGTGTTGGGGAGTCAGAAAAGGGATCTGCTGGAGGATCAAGGGTGCAGGGGGACGCCGTCGGGAAAACACGCAAAATATTTACTGCGGCCTGCAGGGGGCGGATTGAAGGAGGAAGTGACTTTGGGTGTGAGTGAAATCACTGACAAAGCAAATTCTTTGTCTCGACACTGAGGCCTGTGGGATATATACAACCCCAAGATCAAGCTCCAAAAAATGGCCTGCACAGCCGGAGCCTGTTCTTCGCGCCAAGCAACCGAATCCGAGAAAAACTACGAGTCGCTGAAGCAACAGAAGCGGAGCAGCGTGTTTGGGATGCCAGCGCCGCGCGTCTGGCCACCACCTTACTCCCCGCATCTGTCGGCCATGGGGTCGCCGGAGGATTCCTGGGAGGTCCGGGCGTTTGCGGAGGATATGGCAACGTGCAGCGAGCAGTGGCCTCCGCGGAGCTACTCGTGCAGCTTCTGCGGGAGGGAGTTCCGCACTGCGCAGGCTCTGGGCGGCCACATGAATGTGCATCGCCGGGAGCGAGCCTATGCAAATCAGATAGGTTTGTTGAAATCTAACTCCAATTCATCCGATAATCCTACCTCTTCTCCTCAATCCGGCCTAACCATCTCAGCGTCTCAGCAGCAGCCTCCTTCCCTTGGTCTCTGCCTCCTTTACCCGACCCCCCAAAACCCGTCCTCTGATTCCGGCTACACCCCTCGTTCCTACACCCCATCGCCTCAGTGCTCCAGATCCAAAAATTCTTCTGATTCCTCATTATCCGAATCCGGTTTCCTCCCTGAATCCCTCTACCCCGTCGATTCCTCCAAACCAGCTTATCGTCATCCTGCTTGGGACGCTCTCGAGCTCCATGACGATACTCTTGACCTTGAACTCCGCCTCGGCCATGCCCCTTAATTTCCTCAAATTATCTCCTTAATGCAGTCTCTTAACTGCCTCAATCTGCCCACCAGTTTTACTTAATCTGCCCCAGGTTTCAAATGAGGGGATTTATGTTTTCGAGCCCAACGCCGCATAGTTTTCTTACTCTTTGTATTTTTTCTTACTCTTTGTATTTGGATTTGCCTCTGGTAAGGGGATGTGCCTTGAGAAGGGCCGTCATATATCCCAAGAGGGATGCTGCCTAGTGGCATGACGTTAAAAATGCTTCTTCTTCTATATATATTTCAGATCAGCTTCGATTGATTGGAGCCCAACCCCGCACAGTTTGAACTCTTTGTATTTGCTTTAGTTCATATATATATCAGATCAGCTTCGATTGATTCCAGCCCAGCCCCGCACAGTTTAACCTCTTTGTATTTTGCTTTAGTACATATATATATCAGATCAGCTTCGATTGATTGAACTCTTCGCTGGATTATAATCAGCTGGAGTCCGTATCTTAGCTGCGCAATAATGCCTGCCGCTCCTTTCCCTGCATGCTCAATCTCGATTTAACTGTTTCTGCCCACATCAGCCGCATGGAAGATCATGATCACCGCGCCACTCGGATTCCAAATTGATGATTGGCACGATTCCTGTCAGAACCGACTCAGAGACGCAGATTCACCGGGAGGAATTCTTTGGCTCATGTTTGGATTGATGGAGTCGAGCCCACTTCTGGAATCAAATGCTCGGTTTATTTAATGTTGTATAAAAAAGATATTTTGCCCAGTTCATTTCGTGGATCATTGTCGTTGTCATCTTCAAAAAAACCCAAATTCTTGGCATTGGCACTGTCGTTGTTTCACAAACGTAACGTTTTCTCGAGTAATACTGTGTTGAGGAAATAAAAGAGATTTTGGATCCAGAATTGTAACGAGGAATATAGAGGCAATGTTTGGTTTGTTATGAATGAATATATGGTTTTTTGCATGCATGTAAAGAGACAGTAGAAAAGACAAATATATCCTAAGGTCCCACTTGTACTTTTCTGAACTTACCCATTGCCCCCCTGTCCATGTGTGTGTACAACCTTGCCCAACAATCATTTTCTCATTTGAACCCCCCCACCAATCAACCCCTTAGTTGCACCCCCCTTTGCCCTAGATATGGGCACCACCCCCTAGATATCTCTCGGGTTCTCGCCTGGACCCATGATTTGCCCCACACCCCCTCTTATCCTTCACTCAGATTCACGGGCCTCTCCTTTGACCCAACGTATGGCTCCTGCTCCGCCTTTATGCGACAATCGGATGCGCCAGCATCTCATTCAGAGATCAACAGCCATGCCTCGTCCCCTGCTTTTCTTGATCTTCAAATCTTGAGACAGGAGATTGAGGGGGGTTGGGAGGTCGCAGACAATTGTCTAACATGAGACGCGCTGTAAGCATTACAAGGAGAAGGAAAATGACCCAGCAAATGGGGGAAGAGAGTTGAACATAAAATTAATGTGGTGGTTGCAAGTTGCAACTTGGAAATATAGGTGCTTTATGAAGCACATAGATGTGTTGTTGCAGATCGAATTTGATGTGCATGTACCCTGGTTGTATAGGGTTGGATAATGCTATCAATCTGGTTTGTGCATATGGCATAGATTTATAATATCTAATGGTGGAGAGCATTTTCATGCTTCTTTGAGGACATTTGATCCAATAGAGATGATCCTACAGATGAAAATTGCAATTGGCAAAATCCATTATAAAAGGAAGCACTTATTTAGATCACGATATCTATCAATATCATTATATCATCTACATTTTCGTACATATGCCTTTTAGCAAGCAGGTGCTTTTATAGGAACACTAAAAGTGGTGCAACCCAGAATTCTTGTGGCCGGCAGACATCTACCACATACATCAATTACATATAATGACACTACACCATACCTTGACCTGACAATCAACTCTATTCCACTTCTCCATTCAATGTTGATCAAGTTGAACTTGATGTGGGGCAACAAAAAACGACTATACTAGCTTTCTTAGTTAATGTGGAGCATCATGTTATCAATACCATGGTTGTGACAATTTATGTTCTTGAGTACTAACAAAACAATTGTTGTCCAGATGCATCTCCTTTCCTTCTCGGGGTTCTTAAGGCATGGAAAGCCGTGAGTTCATTAGTCTCTTTACACCCTTCAAATTGGTCTCTGGCTCCTCCACATTTTCTGTGTCTACCTTTGCTTCAGCTCGCTGGCTCAACTCCCTTGTCTCTTTAATGCATTCTAAGACTCAACACAAATGGCTCTAAGGGGGTACAACTCATCTTCAGGTCTAGTACTCTGATAGTCGGCAAAACTTCAAGGACACCTACAGTTTGACTTGGCTAGTATTACACATAGGAACTAATGGTTGACAATATCCTGTTGCGGTCCAATCTTGGTATTGAATCCATATGGAAGTTCACAGTTGACATCTCTTGGGATAAGCACTTTGCTAAAAACTGCTATAAACATCTCACTATACAGCCCCTTTTTATCTCCTTCGCCGCATTGGCAACGGTCCGAATCTTTCAGTCTTTTGGCCAGCCCTTGGTCTGCTTAGCAATGCCCGTTCTAGGAGATTTTATCACTTGTATTGCTAATGAATTCAGGACCAGGAAGTTCTTAGATGCAAGAATCAAGACCAATCTCATTGCTCTCATTCCCAAAATTGATTCTCCTAATACTTTCTCTGATTACAGACCTATATCTCTCTCTAATGTTATTTATAAGATTATTTCATGGGCAATAGCTTCTAGGCTTAAGACCATTCTAGACCAGATCATTTGCAGCTCTCAATCAGTTTATCTTAAGGATAGATACATCCTGATAATGTTGTCACATCTATTCTGGGCTTGCAGTGGCCCAAGGACTCCAAACAAGATACAACCCTCCTCAAGTTGGATATTACCAAAGCTTTTGACACTGTAAGTTGAGAATTCTTGTTTAAGTGTTGTAAAGCTTTAGGCTTTGCAGAACAGAGTATTGGTATTTTTAGGGCCATCCTCATGAATTCAAGGGCTGTTGTCCTCATCAACGGGGAATGCAATCCCTTCTTTTCGATTCAGAGAGGGGTCAAACAAGGTTGTCCTTTTGCCCCTTTCCTTTTCTTAGTTGTAATGGAAGCTCTCGATAGTAGGATGGAATGGGCA
This sequence comes from Isoetes engelmannii, assembly GCA_011763485.2. Lineage (NCBI taxonomy): Eukaryota > Viridiplantae > Streptophyta > Lycopodiopsida > Isoetales > Isoetaceae > Isoetes > Isoetes engelmannii. The sequence continues at coordinate 7,825 of JAANSK020270970.1, forward strand.
AAAAATACTAACCTCATTAAGGGATTGAGCCTTTCTAAGAATTCTCAATGGGACCAAACGGTCATTTTGCAGATGACACCTGTCTTCTTGTCTTTATGGATAATGCCTCCATATCAAACACTCAAAGAATTCTAGAGGACTTTGGCAGAATCATTCCAGCCAAATCTGCTATCCAATCTAGAGTAAGGTAAAAGGGGAACAAATGGCCAATCTGTTGGGTTGTAAGTATAACTCTCCCAATACTAAAGCTAAGATTCTAGGGATCCCTTTTGCCATCAGATGCAATGCCTTTAAGCTCTGGGATAATATATTATTGATAAGTTTTTGCAAAAAGGTTAGCATTTTAAACTCAAAATATCTTTCCAGAAATGGTAGAGCCATTATTGCTAATTTTATGATTTCTGCTTCTCATGTTTACCAATCTTCAGTTATCATTGCTCCTAAAAAAGTGTTTTCCAAGTTGCAGAGTATATCGAGAGGTTTATTGCTTGTGGCTAGAATCGGAGGTGCTGGCATCCTGTATCAATGATTGAGTACTGTAAATCCAAGAAGAATGGGGGTCTCGGCACCATCAACATCAAAAAGCAGGGCACTGCCTTGGCAGTCAAATATTTCTAGAAAGCTTGTTATAATTTGATTAAGCATCTAGTCTCTATCCTCATTAGATACTATATTGGTAGATGTCATCCTTTTGGATGGAGATCTGTCAAGATGGAGCTCCCTCATTCTATCTACTTCCCTTTTACTCTTCCTACTAATACCCAAGGCCTCATTAAGAAATGGATGAAGGTCTGGCTTCAGGTTAAGGGGATGTACAATTGGGAAGAGGGCCTCTCGGGTACTCAAACTATATTCTGGAACCCTGCCCTTCTCTTGGACAACCCTCAGATGTGCTTGGCTTGCCACTTCCCTGACCAAGTTAATCTTTGAAAATCCAAAGGGATTGTCTACTTCAGCGACCTTTTTGATAATTTAGGAATTATTCCTTTTAATAGATCTCTTCTTGCAGGTGAAGGCAATCAAGCCATATTTGTCTACGATGTTGTTCTCAATACTATTATCAATGGCAACTAGTCTAATTCAAACACTTCTTGGCTCGATAACAAAAGCGATGGTTTTACAATCCGGAAGGCCTATCGCTCTATCTAATGAGAGATCAAGATATTACCATCCATCTTAAGTAGAATGTTTCCCGAGCCAAACCCCTCCGATTGTGCTCGGTTCTGGCCAGTTTGGGACTCGTGTACATCCATCCCTTCTTCTCAGCATCTTTCCTATTTCAAATTCCAATTGAATCCAAAAGATTGAACCGACTGGATTTGACCTAATTTCAATATCAAATTAGGTTGTAGCTTAACCATTGTCCATATCTCTTGTAAATAATATTCTGTTAACCACGGTCATGAAGTGATGAATAGAACCTTAGAAATAAGACCTTTAAATACTTAGAATAAATAGCATGATCATTTCTAACATTCCCCTTTCATGCTAACTTCTTCTAAGTTAACTGAACTAAGAATTCCCAATCTGCATTTAAACTTTCGAAACTTGTTCTCAGCCAATCCCTTTGTCAACACATCTGCAACTTGGTCATGTGTAGTCAACTGTTACTATACCTTTTGCAACCATTTCTCGAATAGAATGAACATGTAGTTCTATGTGTTTATTCCTTTGATGTTTCTTCCCATCTAGTTGCATGCTCTGAGTTCATTGCCTCCTCAAACGATTGAAGAATGTCAGGTTCAATAATGGCCATGTTTTGATGTATATCAAGCTCTTCACCTTGTAACCTTTTACTTCTTCCATCTACTCTTCCATATAGTTCTAGATTAGTATCCATATCCTCTCTTAGTTTTTCAACTTTAGTCTTTCTTTTTCTTTTATCCCTTCCTTGTACAATTATTTCACCATTTTCAACTGCATCTGAACTCAACATACTGCCTTCCTCTTCAACATGTTCTCCCTGGTATTCTACTTCTTCTTGTGTATTATTTTCCTCCTCATTCATGTGATCATCATCATCAAGTTCCCGCTGAGCGTTTATTGCTTGCATGTTACCATTGTTTATGCTTCTGCAGCAGGTAGTTTTTCTTTCCTTATAGACCACAGACTCATCAAATGTTACATCTCTACTAACAATTATCTGTTTTGCTTGTGCATCATACATTCTATATCCCTTGGAGTTCTCATCATACCCAGCCAAGAAGCATTTAATAGCCCTATCGTCGAGTTTCTTTCTCATCTCTTTTGGCACATGAGTAAAACCTACACAACCATATGTTTTAAAAACTTCATAATCAATAGGTGTATAACCTGATCACATTTCTTCAGGAGTTTTCCATTAAATGCTAGCAGAAAGAAGTTTGTTTTGGATCAAGACTGATGTTTTAACTGCCTCATCCCATAGGAAATTTGGCATTCCTGATTGCTCCAACGTGGATATGGTTCTATCTTTTCTCTCAACAATCCCATTTTGCTGAGATGTGTACCTGCAGGTGAGTTGTCTTTTCATGCTTTGTTCCATGCAATATTGTTAAATGCTCCAGACAAAAATTCCCCTCCTCTATCTGACCTAACACATTTATTTTTTCTTTCAGTCTATCTTTCTACCTCATGTTGAAAATATTTTAAATGCATAAAAGGCTTGATCCTTTCATCTTAACAAATAGCACTTGGTTTTTCTGGAGTAATCATCTATAAATATGATAAAAAAACCTCTTTCCTGTAATGCTAGTTATGTTTATAGGGCCACATAAATCCGTGTGGATTAGATCTAATAGACCTTTTGTCCACTTATATGACTTTTGAAATTTTGTCCTTGTATGTTTTCCCAACATACAACCTTCACAAATGAAGTTTTCTTTTGGATTTTCTTCTGCTATAATCATTATTGTGCTTAATCATGAACTTAATGTTATTTAGATGTATTACCTAATCTGTTGTGCCATTGTCTGATAGTTGGAGCTGCATCAGATTTATAGATCCATCAATCTATGTTTTATTCAATGCAAAGAAATTGCCAACTCTTTTAGCCAGAAATTTCTACATATTTCCAAGAAAAACCTTACATTCAGTTTTGTCAAACACAACTCTGTACCCTAGATCTACAATCTAACTAATTGATATAAGATTTCTGACAATAGAAGGCACACATAAGACATTCTTAAGATCTATTGGTTCTCCACTTAAGTCAAAGATTTCAAGCATTCCAGCTACATCCACCTACTGCAGATTTCCATCAGCCATTTGTACATAACTGGGTCCCTTGATTTGCTTGTCCTTGAGCTCTTTTGCAACCTTGACTACTGATCTCTCAGCCCCTGAATCTAGGACACGTAAATCATCTTTAGAATTTCCTTCATTTGTAGTTAAAGTTTTGAAAATATTAGGTTCAGAATTTACCTCAACATTCTCGTCTTCTCCTTCACCATTTTCTTTGTTTACTTGACAATGTTAATGGCTGATGTATTAGTATTTCTCTGCGTCGTCCTCTCATACCTTGACCTCTTCCCCTTCCATACTCAGCTTTTTCATCATTAAAACCTCTCCCTCTTCCTTTAGCAAAGTCCTTAGGACTTGAACAGTTTGAAGCTATGTGACCATAGCCACTGCAATTATAGCATTTGCTATCTCGAGCATTGGCAATCTTAGGACAGTTATTTTTAACATGGCCATAATTATTACAATTGTAACATGGCCCTAGCTTGCTTTTATCAACATATTTTCCTTTCCCTTTACCAGCATAGAAGATTTCAACATGATGACATCATGATCGCTTGTGGTTTGTTTTGTTCTAACTCTATTTTCACCATCGGTTCTGCGAGCGCT
>JAANSK020270981.1:0-11650 GCA_011763485.2 Isoetes engelmannii
GGGCCCCTTCGGGGCCCTTAAAAAAAGAAGATGAAAGTTACACAATCGTGATGTAACAATAGCCTTCAATAAAAAAAGAAAAGACCGTGACATGTAACAAGCTAATGGAAACCTAACATATAGTTCTTTCTATTAAAAATAATGACGAGTATAATACTGAGATTGCACGTCCAATAATATATCGATGTATGCTTGCAGCAGAGTCCATCTTTAATCACAGCATTAGAATTTGAGCCAAGCATATATCCTGTATTTTGAAACAAGTACGAATTGCAATAGACACCCTCAATCTTGCGGGCAAAGCTTGAAGCTCTTAGGTTTCCAACATTGCTTCCAAAACGTTCACACTACATTAGGAAGTATACATTGACATTCAAATAGCTAAGTAACGAAGTAATGAAATAGACAGGCTGGAATACAATCACCTAGTATCCCTGTTTTTGAGCAATAATGAGCGATGAGAAAAACCCGTTGTCTGAGGTCGAAGCTCCAGCAAGCTAAATTCCAGAGATTCGATGGAGATCTATATCAATGAAGTAGTTTCAATTCATGTTCATGTGCTTCCGGAACAGCCGTTGTGCTTAGAGATGGGGTTTTTGCAGGATAATCTAGGAACCTTTTTGCAGCCCTAAAGAATCAATACGGTGCAGAAGTCCGCTCCTTTGCCAGAGAATCAACAAATAAGTATGATGAATATTTCATATGCTTTGAGATTTAATCCTTTCTATCACCATGAAACCACCATGATTACAGACTCAAACACATCTCTGTGGGTTCTTACAAAGTTTTGCATGGCCATTGCTCTGTTCTAGTCTAGAATCCTTACTCTGAAGTCCAGTGTTTTAACTGTGAAGAGATCATGGGAAGCTCTGAGCCATAATCCAGAAATGCTGCTTTTGCCAAAGCTACTGGTTAAAGAACCGTACAGAAATATAGAATCCGACCTGTTGCATAAAAAGTATGTTGCATAATCCGCTGCATAATCCGCTGTTGCATAAAACTCTGTTGCATAATACTAAAAACTCTGTTGCATAATCCGCTGCATAATCCGGAAGCTTTATTGCTCCATGTGTTTGCCAAAGTAAACTGTATCTTTAACAACCATAAATAAAAATGCAAAAACTTGAGCTTTGTGAGGATATCTCTGCAACCAACAACAATCTGAAGCTTTCAGCAACGAATCCACATGGCAGGGTCGACGCATGCAATTTGATAGACAAACGAGTTTATTGTGTCGTAAAAACAACACTGTAGAAAGCTATTCTTGCCCTAAATCGTGGAAAGGAATACATGCAAATAAAAAGGAGATTTTAGGAAAGGAATACATGCAAATAAAAAAGGAATACATGCAAACAAAAAGAGGCTCTGCCATATGATTTCTCCTTTCTGTGCAATCAACGGCTCAAAAAGGGGTGCACCCTAGAAATACTATTTAGTACATGCAAGTAAATACGACAACGAAATCATAGCAAAACCATATTGAAAAGCGTATAAAAAGTAAAAAAGAAACCCCCTGTTATTTTGCTAGATATTGGCATAGTGGTCCCTATGCATACATTGGCTAAATGTGCATTCCTGCAAGAATGCAAGTCTGGCATTGCTTATTGAAAATGCCATGCAGATCCATGGAATGCTAGAATGTGCACCTTCATTGCCTCTAAATTGTGCAAAATCATGTCTCCTGTAATATGCAATCTATTGTTTGTACAACAAATGGATGAAAATTTGTCAACATGGACCTTTCTTGAAATTTTCAACATATTTTTTTCTTCCACAATTTTATACTGCAGGGAAAATTGAGACCCAGTATAGCCTATGGGACCAATTGGCCCATGGGACACAAACAAAGAGAAAACAGCAAGCATATTACAGCCCGGATTAAGAAACCCCCGCCCCGAAGGGCTTTCGAGGGAAAAACCTTAGCAGTAATAAACATGTGGGTATATTGTACAGAAAAAATGCAGTCATCACCCAAATGAGCAGAGCCGAGTGCGTGCATGCATGACCTCCTGAAGGTATGACCTAAGAGATCCCATGGAGTCGGTGCAATGGACAAACATCAAATGCCTTGAAAAAATGTCATAGATATATAATGGAATACATAACAATGTACCGTAATTTGGCAACTTCTTGCGCATCTTTGCATGCTTTAAATGCTACATTTATAGAAAAGGCAAGATATCAGAGAGGTACATTGCATTCAATCTAGCACGATTGGCTAGCATGCAGTCCTTTAATACAGAGAAGAGCATGTTCCAAAACTCAGCAAGGGCACGTTTCAATTTAACACATGGCACAAAGCAGCAACAACAATCATATTAACATAAGGAGTAAATAACTTGCATGTTATGTTAGTCTAAAGTATCCTCAGCATACAGATGTAGAAGCTTCAACGTTTAGACCTTGCTGACAACATGGACGCTGGATTCCTGATGGAGCAATGAACAAAATATGATAGCAATATAGCAATTGAAGTATTGCATCTTGGGCTTTAGTAGTAAGAGATTTGTGATGTCATATTTCAAATTGCTTAAACAAGAATATGTTCCAAATGTTGATCATGAATGCGCCTTGAATTTCAGGAAAAACAATGTCCTTGGACAAGAAAGGCTTGTGAAATTCTAATTTATGGGGCTTGATGGATTCTTGAACATGAAGGGAAAATTTGACAAGATTCGGTAACTTCTTGTGATACCTCCTTTTCCAGCAATGTGGAAGTCCAGATTCTAGAATAATGCTTATACTATTTTTATTTTTTTTTAAGAATGTATCACCAATGTATTAAAAGAATAAGAATGGTACAAATCGAGTGCGGAGGAAGAAGAGCTGCCCCAAAGAGGCAGTGATACCTCGACACTCCATCACAAACTCACAAAAAACCATCACTTCACTACTGAACAAAACGACCATCCATATCTACAATACCCAGGAAGTCCCGCCAAATGGCGAACTTCCTCTCCGCAGACCCCTGGAACACAAGAAAGCTCTGGAAGAGCTTATGCCGAAGCCGAGGAACAAGCGAGGCCGCAGGCTGCTGAATCCCCTGAAAAATCCACAGCCGCCGCCGCTTCCAAATCAACCAGACGAGCCACGCTACACGCAAATGTAAGGCTTGCTTCCGCAGGAGCGGCCACGCAGCAGGGTAGACATGAAGCAACAACTGCTGGCTAGTCAACCTAGCCTGGAACAAAGTCCTAACCCAGTCCCAGGCCCCCTGTAGGTGAGGGCAAAGCACCAAACAATGCTCCACAGTCTCACGGCGGAGACCACAACAAGGGCACATGGGGCTTACTCCCGGCCTGAACTTGCTCACCAAAGTGTTCACCCTGAGACAGCGGTGCACCACCTGCCACAGCAATACCCTGACCTTCAGTGGGGGGAGGGGACTCCAAGTCCAGACCCAAATCGAACACCAACACTCACCCGAGAGCTGCAGCGACCACTTATCTGAAGGAGGCAGGGTGTCATGAATGGCCAACCCGGTAGCAAGACCGCACAAAACATGAGGCCTCAACATCTGGATGAACCTTCCAAACCTGCACCACCACATCATCCTGAAGAACGATGGGCATGTGTTGTGGGATGCTCCTTGGCACCTGCTCCCAGATAGCTCGATCACTACCCCTCAACTGGAAGCGAGCACGTAAAAACTCCCAAGAGGCTAACTGGCCCTCCCAATACCAATCCTCCAAGGTGCGTACAGAAGCCCGCCTCCAACGGGCCTGCGTCCGAGCGTGCACAAAGGTAGCCAGAGGCAACAGTGTAGGGGGCAGGGGCACCCACAGGAAAGGGGAGGAGTGATGATAGACAGCCGCAGGATCCAACTGAAACAACACCCGCACATGCTCCAAGGCCCCCAAGACCCCAGTGAGAAAGGGGGACGCGTGCGGATAAAATACTTCTCCAGAATTATGCTTGATAGAACATTTGCTGAAGCTATAGTAGAGGTTCCCTTGCATGTCAGCAACAAAAATGGACAATGTTATGCAATATAAACTGGATATTGAATGGCTGATTATTTCAAAATTTGATCACTTTTGTATAAGAGCCAAATGCAGCTTTAAGCAGCCCACGATGGACATAACCATCCCAAAATTTTTGCTTCCAATTTTTTGCTTAGCCAATTTGCTATCACAACACATAATATTCTAACTCTCTTCTAAAAAAGCAGTATTTTGTGGTAAGAAAGTCTCTAAGTAAATATCAAACCATCTTGGTGAACCAAGTATGTAGCCAATGCATATAAGATCATAATCTCCAGCCAATATGAATATGAGGTTGCTCTTTCTACTCAACTAGCTTAGTCCGATTCATATCTCTATAATTAATTATATAGAGAGGTTTAAACAATTTCAATGCAGGTTAAAATTATAGGGAGCTTTAAAGAATTTCAGTTGTAATCATGTAATAATGTTTATCAAATTCTAGATTAGGTGGATATAAAGGTTTGTGATGAGTCATTCATCATGAAAGGAATGTACATTGTGACATGCTCAGTAGCAGCTGCTGGTGTTTGAATTTACCAGACCATTGATTTGTAAGGGCAACCTGCCACACCTTCATATCAACCAAGAGAATTTGTTGGTGAAATAGTAAATTTGAATGTTCGGAAAGTCAACTGTTCCCCATATTGATCAATTTGTTATATTAGAGCATGTGGCATTTTATTTCAGCACATTGAAGAGGGAGGAATCATGCTTCTTGCAAAAGAATTTACGGGACTATGGACTTAATTCTAAGTGTCCGCTTGAACATGTTCTAAGTCCTCCCATATGGCGAGTGAATGCTGAGTGAGTGTGCGCACCTGCCAAGTCAATCCCCTGGGTAACCCGTGATCCCATCAAGGTTTGCATGACACAATAACAAGTTGATTATGCAAGACATGGATGGCAGGATGGCTGGATGGATGGATGGATGGATGGATGGATGGATGCTTGTTTTATATGTAATGCAACTAAAATAAATCTTGACAAAGAATAAAATTTTCATTCTAAAACACAATCACCAGAAATACGTATATGTTGGTTGGATTCCATAGGCCTACAACAATCTTTGGTAGTTATACATGCTAAATGTTATAGTTTATACATATGAAACCTTGCTAAAGATTATATTTCAATAGTTAACCTATGTTGCAGGGTATCAACGTGGTGAAGACCATTATAAAAAGAAGGGATTCAATGCTCGCACTGCTGTAGTTTGTCAGATCATATTACCTATGATCTTATTATCTGTGCCCAGAGAAATTCCAATGGTATTTAAAACATTTTATTATGCATGTGTACAATTGTTAAGCTAATTTTTTAGATAAACATTAACTCTATTTATCTCGATGAATTTGATTTTTAAATTGCCCCTATTAAGGGGCAATTCATTAGGGAGAGTGGGTTTGGGTATCTTACCACATATTGGAGGCATATTTCATGATCTGACGATCATTTTTACTGATTGTTTTTTTTGGCGATGAAAAATATTTTTGTATTTTCTTATATAAATCTAGCCTAAGGTTTCTTCATAGTAAAGCACCAATTCACTTGTTTGTTGAACTAGCTCTCAATAATTTGAAGTCATTATCTGATGGATGCACCATGAAGTTTGAAACTAAATAAACCATAGGCATCCATACAAGCTCATTAGATGCAGAGACAGATGGCTATGTATGTAAGATGTATGTTATTAGGACATCCAGAAATGCAGACCCTCCCTACAACATATGCTCCAACAAATTTAAATGCCCCCAAGCATCTGCATATGCTACTTCACAAGCACACTCGCCTCCCACATCGCATACACAATAGCCATAGGTCAACAACGCTTTAAAGATGTTGGATGCTTTGTTCTCGGCACTTATGTGCAGGAGCATGCATGCGAGTGAAGAGAATTCACCCCAGCTGGAGTAATATCTAGATGCATAGTTACTTAGTAAGCTTTGGGATACTAGTGTGTTGGAGGCAATAAAAAATATAGATTAATCCTACACTAGCTCATGCTCACAAGAATACATGCTAGCACATTTTTCCTGAAGAGGCGTGGGAAAATTAGGTCTATTCACAAAGGTGCACATCTTGTTATAATGAAAACGTGCAAACAGGCCGGGCCCATGAACCAAGTGAAAATAGGATTGTCAAATCGGCAAAAGTAAAAATGAACATCTTACTCTTCAAATTTACCCAGTGCTTACGAGTATTCGAGCACAACATGTCGGTTTGATTACATCTAATCTGCCACTACATGTCCGCCTCAACACGTTCATATGTATATATTCATTAGTAAGCTTATTACTATCAAGGTTTTTTTCCTCCGTAAGGAGGGGTTATTTTAATCTTGCATAGTGATGGGTTTATTGAGCTTTTTTTGTATTGGAACCCATAGACCTCTTAGTCTCCATGGACAATAAAAGTCAATTAAATTCAATTCATTTTGATCCCCCCCCCCCACCGAAAAAAAATAAAAATAAAAAATAGAAAATAGATGGAACATTATTTGGAGGTGGAAATTCTATGTGATATATATTCAAAGTATATTTATATGGCATCATGTAGCTATTTTCAATCTTCATAACAACAATGGGGTTCCCCATCTACAAGCTCTGCCCACATACATCTCATTTGTTGAATTGATGGATAATGTACAGTAATATATCCATCAATGCACCCACTTTTAATAAACATTTGATTGTCAAGATAATGCACTGCATGAGATTTATTATACTCATTAATCCAAATTCCCATGCAAACATCTTCAAGTCTAAATACTTCTAGGGTTCCACTTTCGTAGTGATCTATAATAAACATAGCAATGTCCTTAGATATGACATATCCAGGACCACCAGCATATGGTGGAAAAACTTCTTCATCATTAGGCCACTCTGCATATGGAAGTGCCCATTTGCCATTTCTTAATGCTTTTGCATGTTTATGAAAGCCCCCCATATACAATTTTGTTATATTTTTATGCTCTTTTAAAGTATCTAATATAGCATCGACTCTAACAAAAGTATCATCATCAGCTTTCATGATATAAGTGGTCGATATATTTCTTAGTCCATATTCACAAATAGCAAGAGTCTTGAAAGTCTGGAGTTGATAACTATCTATGAACGGGAGGACCACCACATCTTGAAAATAGTCTGCTTCTTCCTTTAGTTGTAAATTTACTTCCAAATTTGAATGAAGGCCAACAAAGAATCGCACTACGACTTCCAATGATTTAACGGATTGTGCCTGCATCCATGTTTGCCTAATAGCCATTCTTTCAGCAAAGTTATTACATGCAGAAGGAATTCCAATGAATAGCTCAGCAACATCTTTAGAACCATTTGGTGCCTTGAGCACCTCATTAAAAGGGGAAATATGTATCGATGGTAATGAAGATACATTAATAGCCTCAACTTCTATACCCCCTGCTATAGATAGAGTTGCTGCTTCTTCTAGAAGGAATCCCGTCCTAAAAGGGTGAGAGGCAATGTGCATGCCATCTACTTGAATATGGTAACCTTGGAAGCCAACAACTAGATCCAACTGAAAGACTACACCTTTAACAAAAGGGAAAAACGTGTCATTACCTTCAAGCCAAGCTTCACATTTAACCTTGCCATCAACTAATTGTTCCTCTTCAGGCGGCCATCCTTCACAGCGTTGAGCAGTTCCCCATGATCCACGAAATCCACTTGCATTGATCTCAATAACGGATTTGTTGCTCCAATCTCCAACAATTCTCGGGTTGAGATGGAACATAATAGATGGGGTTTGGCTGATAGGGCCCTTTATTTCTAGCTTAAAACTACGCCACATTTTTCCCACCACCGTGATGGATGATCCAATTGTAAGACCACACGGGAGGGAGATTTCGCGACCTCCATTTACAATATCATCTCGTGAAAGGATGATGCTTTCTAAGCATTGTTTTGAGAAAGAAGCATGATTATTGAACCTTAAACTTGATACAATTCGGCCCAGCATCATTGCTCCAACTACTTTAGCTTTTATGAATATTTTCTTCAGTATGATATCTCCTTGATACATCTTTCTTCCATCTTTACTTTCCATATAAATGTTGGGGTCCTTCAAAACAAAGGTTGAAGGAAATACTAATACCCTTCTTGCCCTTAGCGCTTTCAGATCTGATGTTTGTGCATGCAAATAAATCATCACTATGAAACAAAAACCGACTAGCAAAAGATATTGGACAAAAATGGTGGTGGTCTTCATCTTGTACCGAAAAGAAAAATGGATGATCCTCCACTAACTAGCTCTTACCAATACATAAGCATGAGAAGGTAGTTGTTTCTTTATGTCATGTGGAGCATTTCAATCATAGTGGAGGTAGCACATGTTTTCTTAGCTATCTATTGAATATCTCCTAATCCCAATGATGCAAATTTGGAATATTAGCTTGCATGTTGCTTGTTTCATACCATTTTCCATATCTTTGTAGTCAGAATATTAATATATCTTCTTTTTTCCTCATTTCTAAGTAATCAAATTTGACTTTTACAATTCATACCAGTTCACGGTTCCTTTAGCGTGTAGTAGGTCTACTTGATGTGAGAATACATTTCCATCGTTGATTAAAAGATTGATGGTTTACATTTATTTCTACATCGTCCAGTTATATCAATTCTGCCATACTCTATCAATATTTAAAGATCTTTAACTGTGTTTCCCTTTTCCAAAGATACAATAATTTTCTATCCCAAGTGATTGTCAACGAAAATCAACAAGGTACATCTGTTACACTTCTATATGTATTTTCGAATGCCACACAACCAAAAGATTTCAACATGCGAACATGATATAGGACAAGTAAAACATAAAGGGCTCGTGATCTTGCTTTTGTAATAGTGGCCCATAATTAATACCAATGACTCCGACATTATTCTAGAGCACAAAAAATGATCATCAATTATTAGTACAACTATTATTCACCTAATGTTGGAAGAAGGGGGAGGGGGTATGAGCTTATATGTCCAATCTCCAAGATTGGGTTTTAGGTTTCAGACATTTGATTATGCCATGTCAAGTTTTGTCTTGCTTCATCGTATCTCTCTCCCTTGGTTTTATTTCAGCTAATAAATTGTTATATATACAAGAAATTTATTGCGAACATTTTCGTTGTCCAACCCCGTGCAAAAGAAGTTTTGTGCTAAGTCGAATAGATCTCATTTTTGGACATGCCTGAGATGCGAGAGATTGCCGCAAACATTTATCTTTTCTAACTGACTTACATGATGAATTTGTGTGACGTTCATCTTAGGTCAAGCAAACACTGCTCAATAATGTTGGTTGTCATCCAACTCATAGTAAACTTTTAAGTTGATAGAAAAAAAAACGATAAATAAGAATACTTCCTTAGGTTGAAAATTAATTGAATTGAATTGAATCAATTTTTATCGTCCACAAGCTATTCCAGAGTTTCCTTGTGTTCTCTGGGTCAACAGAGAGTAAGTTCCTCATTTGGCGGGATCTTCTGAGGATTGTGGACGAGAATGGGGAGTTCCTGTACATTTAGTGGTGCTGGTGGTTTGGTTTTTATGTGGCGATATTCTTTGTGGAGTGTTGAGGTATCTCTGCTTCTTCGGGGCAGTCCCTTTTCCTCCTCACTCAGTTTGTATCATTATCATTCTTTAATATATTGGTGACTTAGTCCTTCAAAAAAAAATAAAAAAAAAATTATCGTCCACTGAGACCAATAGGCCTATGAGAGGATGAACTCTTTGAGCACGTGCTCCTTAATTGTCGCTCCTTAATTGTCTGTAATGAAAAGGTGGGAGCCTTAGCCTAAGACTTTGCATTGTTATAAACTCACACTTTTACATATCTTGATGTGGTTGAACCCACATCTTTCACCTTCCTAGAGAAGTTCATCCATTTTACTATGTAATGTAGAGTGTAACACTCCGTAAAGGAAGAGTTAAAGATAAGGATACTTGGGGAGAGAATTAATTAGGGATATTGAATAGAGATATACCTATAGAGAGGATGTTAGATAGTCAATTTATAAGTCGACTGGATATCGAGTAGAGGTCCTACGCTACACGCCCAAGCCATTTTGATGGCCCGAAAATATTTTTTGGAGTAACACCCGAGGGCCAGGGCTTATCTACACCATCAAGTATTGGGCAAAATGCCACTTTAAAGGTTTAGTCCCCTTGTAAAATTTCACATTCCAAAATATGAAGCATTTCGTATTTCTTATACTTATTTTTGTCAACCATTAAAACCATGTGAACCCCTAATCTCAGTTGTGATGCCATTTAGTCAAAACAATCCAAAAGAACAGCTTCATGATTCAAAGAGAGTATCCTCCTCCTCCTCCTCCTCCTCCTCCTCCAGCAGTATGGCAGCATAAAGAATCCCATAGAAATATGGATTTATCATTAAGGAAGCACAAGCTTGTCCATCATCAAATATAGTCTTAAAATCCGTAAGAAAAACACGTTTTCAAGCTATTGTCTAGCCAGCCTACTTATACGATCATCTCAAAGGAATACACCAAGTTTACATGTTCATGCATGGACTCAAAAGCGTTTGCCTATATTTTTCTTCTATGTTCATGCAAGGCAACATTACATCTTAGCATATATCAACACCTTCCCGTTTGGTAAAGTCACGCTTAAACCTGTTCTTCCATGGAGTTTATTCTATGAGTTGTGGCCTTATCATAATGCTTCTCCATTTTTAAAGGGATTGTTAGACTCCTGCAATACAGTCAAAACATTATCTTATATCAATCCAACCGCTTGTGCTCAGCTGGCTGCACCTTGTTGGTGGATCCCCTTGGCAAATGATGCACCGCTTTGCTCTACATGCATCCATTGACTCGAAGACGTTGGAAATTAGTTGGAATCTTAACGATTGCAACATGGTATGACTCAGGCTAGTTGCTGACATGGGAGGCTTTTCAGTTAAAGTTTCCATTGGGGAGATGGGATAGAGCTCTTTGGCAAAAAGTAGTGGACTATCTACCGCCTATTCTGCCATACCAAGAAGATATTTTAGTATGGGTTTGTCATGAGGAGGTTAAGGGGTGCAAACTTGTGAACTCTATGTATAAGTTGTTGCTTGATGCTGATATTCTTCCTCCTTCCGATAAGTGGCCCCTTCAACTCTTTCAACCTCAATGGCAGCAGATGTGGTATTGGGCATGGGATAAGCTACTTCATCCTAAAGTGGCAGTTCTTTGGTGGCAGATTCTTCATAGATGTCTTCGAGTTAACGTGCTTGTCTACAAGTTTAACCCTAGAATATCAGATCAATGTCCAATATGCAAGCATAGATATGAAACCATTGAGCATTGCTTTTTCATGTGTGACCACCTTAGACTTGTATGGGATTGGTTGTTCTCCCTTTTTTAGGTTTCAATAACAAGTCAACAAGTGCTTCTGGCAATTTACCCAAGTACCTGGACGGAGATACAAAGCCAGGCTTTTCATCTTGTTGCAGGATGGTTGCTTTGGACTATCTGGAAAAGACGTAGACTGGTAATCTTCAAAGGTTTGGATGTGGCCGATAATCATGTTCTCCAAGAAGCTCAAGATCATGTTGCTAAGTCATATCATTGTTCTTCACTTCCCCCTCGTAAGAGGCGATTGATCTTTGAGGAGTATTTGGATGTGTGCTCTTATGCATAGGCAGGTTGCTTCACTCAG
>JAANSK020270992.1:0-11650 GCA_011763485.2 Isoetes engelmannii
ATGCGTTAGGAGCTTTTGGAAGAATATTGATCAAAGATCTGCTTGCATTCATTTATTATGTCCAAGTGTAGTTGACTAAGACCTGTTGAGTGCCCCTTTGGTGAGAACACGTTTTCATATACAACCCCTAATCTTCCCTCCTCAGAAGATTCATCTAGTAGCCCACCATCTGTCAATAGCCTGCCAGATATGGATTTTACAACCAATTTTGGAGAACCAAGCAATATTGCAATGGATGAGAAGGACGAGATAGTAGAGAAGATTGGATCTCATGAGAATCTACATACCCGTCTTGGTCTCAAGTTCATTAAGCCTGAAGTTGGGATAATCAATTACTCTAGAATAGATCTACTTGGTTTGCCGTGCTACATTCTTCACTCTTGCTCGGGATCTAAATATTCGGAGGCAAACATTGTCTTTAATGAGTTCTTGAGTCTATCAAAGGTCGGGCTTTCTGTCGGTAAGATAATGGATGCAATTGGGAACCAGAATATGAGATCATGTCAAGCTTGTGCATAAAGGCCTCCAGTTACAAGCCTAATATCTTGGGAGAACTGTGACGTTTTGCCTCATGATGGTAGGACAATTTCCCAACATCTTCAGGCTTGAGCTGCTCTTGAAGAAGATGTCTTGGAGGTTGAATGCCTAGAAACTCATATTGAGAAGCACTTCAAGAGGAAAAGGAAGTATACATATATGAATAGGATCAAGACGGAACCTCAGGGGGATAGCAAGGAGGAAAGGATGTGCGCTTCCAAGTCGATTAAGGATGCTCTCAAATCAATTTGTTGCAAGGAAGACTGTACAAAGAAACTAACCAAGGAGCAAGTATGTACTTTAAGAAAAGCAATTTATTCTCAATCAAGGAGTGAAAGGATTACGCTTGTTTTTGACGTGTTGAGTGTAACTTATACAGGGCACTCGGAGGGGAAAGTAGTGGTCTCTGGAATGGAATGCCATCAATATGCATGGCGCATTGCTTTAGGGTTCCTCGGTCTACATTTTATAGTTGGAGAAAGAGGTTCGAGGAAGGTGGAAATAGAGTAGAGCATGGTAATATGGGCTCTAACAAACCTCGATCAGTTACACTAGCTACAAAATGTGTGCTTGATACCTTCATTCTTGAAAATGCAAAGAGATCCCAAATAGGAGCAAGAAGGGGAAGGATGATATAAGGGAGAATGTTCGCAAACTTCTGTCAATCCTCAATAATAAGAGCATACATAAGGAAGTGAGTGCCGTGGTAGAAGAAATGTCAGGAACAAGTATAACTTTACCTTCTTTCTATAAGGTTTGGAACATAGAGTTTCCAGATGTTAGGATAGCAAAAAATACAGCACTCCAAGTGTAATGCATGTGTAGTCATCAAGCAAAAATTGGAAAGAACAAAAGATACGAGGGAGAGGCGCAAGCTTTCAATTCAACAGCGAGCACATATGTTGGAACAACGTTCGTGTAGGAGTCAATATTGCCATTGACGTGAACTATCTCATCGTTCTCCAGAAATTATCTTGGGATAATACATGACAAGATGGATCAAATCAAAACACTCACACCAAGAAGTCATCACCTTGCAAAGTCAGTTTGGAGGGGAGATCGCCTTAAAAGAAGTTTGACAGGAGCATTGACACATGGTCATGGTGGATGGGCTTTCGGTCATTTCTCTCTTGATCTTAGGAAGATGACTCAAACTTCCATGTTGGATCACTTTCTAGGATCCTATGCTATCTTGAGTTACTGGATGAAGACAAGTGTTCGCGATCTATGTGGAGGCAAAACTAGAGACTGCAAATTAATGCAAGCAATGAAAGATACGCGACTGCTGCAGCACAAACTAGCACAGACATAGGATGAAGTTCCCGCATCTTCTATTGGTGCCAGCTTAGCGGGGTTCAATCCTCTTCCTCGGAATCTCTATTTGCAATTGGATAATGCATCAAGTAAAAACAAAAATAGATTTGTGTTCTCCTATCTCTCTTATTTGACATGAGTTGAGGAGTTCGATGAGATCCAAGTTGGCCTCATGATGGTTGGGCACACCCATGATGATATCAATGCACTGTTCGGAAACTTTTTCACATTAATGAGCTCATTGGATGCTCTAACTTTGCCTGAACTGCTTTACTTGTTCAGCGAGTGCAATGCAAAGACTTCTATTCCCGGACTGGAAAGGCTTTGTTAAGGGATACATCCCCGAAAAATAAGGGTGGAAGCTGAAATAACACCATGGCGCCATTTGACCAGGAAGAGACAGTAAATGACCAAAACAATATACAAAGTAATCAAGAAGAAGCTAAATACTTTGTATGGTTCAGTCCGAGTTTGTCCAGATGTCCAGATGGACTTCTCATTACCCATCCTGTGGCACATGAGCTGAGCAGCAAGAACTGAGTGATTTCCGTTGATTATATAGTACTGTATCCCCCTTAAGTCATCCTCGGTTTTCCAGGAGACCAGCTTCCTCGTCATTGGGTTGAACGAAATCACATCAGCAGGAGTGAAGACGGAACGAGGGTCGGCCTAAAAAAGACTCTACCAAGGTCTGGCCTGATGTTAAGTTCGGTGGCCCTTGGAACAAAAAAAAGACGTTGATTTTTTTCATGAAGGTGATATCAAGAGGAAAGAGATGTCGGTGATGAAAGATTTTCTGTAGTATGTTTCAACAGTCTTTTCCTCTTCGGACCGTTCCATCGTCAAGCTCTGAGTTTGTTCCAGTAATTCCCTTGAAATCCTTAGAGCACATCTGGTGCTGGCCTCTCCTTTTCCTGAACCTCCACCTCTTCGTAAACCTTCTCTTCTTGAGTCTCCTCTTCCTGAACCTCCTTCTCAGTTGCAACTAGCTTTCCCTTCGGAATCCTTGCTTTCTTTGGCTGTGCATGAAGCCAGGTTGTATTCATGACTAGAGGTGACTTCCCAGAGTGGAAAGCCTTCACAACAAATGTAGGAGAGTTTTTTACTTTTTCATGAGAAGACATAGAACATTGTATCCTCTCATGATATCTTCGACACTCTTAATGTCAACATCCTCAAATTTTTCGTAAGAGGGTAGCGCCCACCCCTGCTTCTTTGATGGACCAGGGAGATTTTGAATGCTAGCGGACATTATGGTTGGATCATAAAATCTCCACTCCATGTAATATATGTCGATCTTCATCTCCACTGGGTCCTCAACCACCACCTAAGCCAATCCATCCTAGCATTCTTGTATGTCACCTTCATATTTACAATGATGCTGGGTTGGTAAAGTCCTTATGTGTCCCCGGTCATCTCCTTTATAAGTAGGCAAAGTTCTCGCCTGGTGTCGCCCTTAGATCCAGATGGTGCAGCATTTACGTGCATTATCTCCATGCACCAGTTCCGATCTGTCATCATGACCGTGTTCTCTGAAGTATACTGCAGCGGACCTGCAACAAGTAAGCAGGTGAATACTAAATGAAAACAAAAAAGAAAAGAAATGGCGCCACAACACCATTTACTTATAAAACAAAAGAACACGGTGACATAAGCATACACAGCCAGGCCAATGGTGCCATGGTACCATTTTCATATGAAACAAAACAAAAATAACACTAAAAGACTATATTGCTAGGCTAAAAAATTATACTGCATAAGGGAACTCTAAAGTACCACGTGAAGACAAAAAAGACACACAGCTAGGCAAATGGCGCCATTTGCTTATAAAATAAGAGAAGTTTATTATACCAAAGACTATACTGCTAGGCAAATGGCGCAACAATGCCATTTGCCAGATCCATTCCGCATAAAAGAATTCTATGAGTACCACGACAAGACAAAAATGACGCACAGCCGGGCAAATGGCGCCATTTGCCTAAAAAAAAACAATTACCACCCAGATGCATATACTGCAAGGCAAATGGCGCTGCCGCTCCATTTGCACGAATCAACAAGCATTTGAGAACAAAACTCTACCACGCCCTTACTGAAATGACAGATAGCCAGGCAAATGTTGTCATGGCGTCATTTGCTTGCAATAAAAGACAAGAGCTTACAAATGCTAAGTCTACTAGGCAAATGGCACTGCCGCGCCATTTAAGTGCTCACTTGTGCTTCACTGTCCTTCATGGTTTCGGCTCCGCTCGGCTCCATTGTGCACAAATTCTGTCCTCCGGAAGGACTGCAAGGCACTAGGGTCTGTAGCTGGTTTTTCAGTGAGGCGCCTAGGTGCTGGGCTGAAAAAGGCGAAAAACAGAGCAAAAAAATAAGGCGATAGGCGTTGGCGGCTTGATGCTGGGTACTGGCAGCTGTGAGATGGCGCTGGCACGAAAGCTTGCAGTGAGAAATGAAATGAACCTAGATTACAATAAAAATAAAGTTGTAGATTTCCATGCGCCAATAAATTTCCACCGTCCAAAAGCCCCATTCGACTCGGTTTTCAGCAAACCCGCCCGCCCGCCCAAACTTGAATTTTAAACTCCCATCTGCACGCCTGCTCAAATTTGAAATGCAAATGGACGGCTGCCTGCCCGCCGAAAATTGAAAATTAAAACACCCGCCCACATTTGAAGATTAAAACGCTCGCCCAAATTTGAATTTTGAATGCCCGCCCATTTTCAAAACTTCTATTTGAATTAAAACGATCGCCTGTCCATTTTCAAAATTCTACGCATTTAAATATCTGTCCTTTTTCTCTGTCGCCTTCTGAAGCAACAATTATGTCTCGCACATGCCGTCGTTTTCGTGTCCGGTATAGACGCTTCAAGATCCGCCATGTTGCATCTGCTGCCACACGTATAAGGCGAGCATATTTTTTCAAGCGCATCACCAGGCTTGTTGCTAGGCGCATTCAAGCTATCGGGCGCTATTTTGTGGGTGGGCACTTCAACCGGCTGGCAATTTAAGCACTTTAATCGGTGTGCGCTTCACAGATTGAAGGGGCGCTTCAATAGAACGAGGGGAAGACCCTTCTTTTTCAATCTTTTTTGAAGATAGTACAGTTCTGTCTCTACAGTCGATATTAGCATGGATCTATCAAATATCAAGTAAGTCCTGTTGTCAATGTAAATTATGTATGCTTATACATGTATAAGGGGGCATTTCTAATGCAATGCTCTGTGTCGGCTTCTATAAATGAGCAAATATTATGCTAAGCTCTTTCAATCTTTCTCATGTACATCAATCTTTCTTCAAGCAAACCTTTTGGGTAGAGTGGTGCTCCAGTAGTAGCAGGTATAATCAACATAAATAGGGTCCTCTTTGATATCGAATAAGGATGCCATTGCTATTTACTATTTGCCCACTCATGGCTTGTTTCTACTAGGAGAAATACATATGTGGTGCCCTTGTTATGCATACCTGCTCCTATTGACCCCTGAAAAGCAATACAAGCAAGAATGCATAACATGGGCACCGCATGTGTATTCTTCAAAATGAGCAAAGGTAAATATATACTAAATTGCGCCATGGCGCCATTTCTATATTAGGTATGTTCTGCTAGAACCCCACTGTGTTGCCAAATTGCGCCATGGTGCTATTTACTCTATTAAAGTACAATTTAAGGAGTCTACATCACTTTCAACATTTTTGGACGGTCTAAAAGGAACACAGTGGGTTGTTTGCATGTAAGTTGGTTAAATAAATGTCTTATTGGGGCATAAGGCGCCATCCAATGAATGGCTAGCTCCTAGTCAGTCATTTCTGATGAAATGGCGCCATGGCGCCATTTGACCGAGGTTTGTTGGCTTGAGTTGCCTTCATGAGGTTAAATGGTGCCAGCATCAGGGAAAAATAGTAAAACAAATGTATACATGTATTAAATGGCACCATTTTTGCATGTTTTTTTACTATATTTATCATATTTTAGGGGTGTGTCTAATAAGCTTTGAGATATTTTTTTACAGATTCCAATTCCCTTTGTACAACTTGTTTGTTGGAAGAACAATTGTTGCTAGGGGTCATCTTTTGAAGAGAACCACTCTTCATGGAAAAGATGTACATCCTTTGAATGTAGCAATAGAGGTCAAGGAGTCTGTAGTCCCATCCATTGAGCTTCCAGTCCCATTGAGGGGGGGGGGGGGGGGGGCAGATAACATTGGTGAAGCAAATGTCAGCTTTATTCAATGGCGAAAGAGGGATGTAAGACATGTTGAGTGCCCCTTGAGTGATGACACATCTTCAGATACAACCTCTAATCTACCCTCCTCAGAGGATTCATCTAGTAGCCCACCATATGTCAATAGCCTTCCAGATATGCATTTTACAACCAATTTTGGAGAACCAAACAACACTGCAACGGTTAAAGAGAACGAGATAGTAGAAGAGATTGGAGATCATGCGAATCTACGTACCCATCTTGGCCTCAAGTTTTTTAAGCCGGAAGTTGAGACAATCAATTACTCCAGAACAGATATATATGAATAGGGTCAGGAGGGAGCCTCAGGGGGATAGCAAGGAGGAAAGGATGTGCGCTTCCAAGTCGATCAATGATGCTCTCAAATCAACTTGCTGCAAGGAAGATTGTGCAAAGAAACTAACCAAGGATCAAGTATGTGCTTTAAGAAAAGAAATTTATTCTCAATCAAGCAGTGAAAAGATTACGCTTGTTTTTGACGCAATAAACTTAGCAAGGTCCTCAAGCAATTCTGGAACTATTAGGTTCAGCATGTGTGCAACCTCGATGTGAACGTGACAATCTGAATATAGAACAAACATCTTCAAGCCATATGTAAGTTATGGTGTCTATTTCAAGCTCTAGAATTATAACAATTCAAAAGAAAAAGGCACACAGTCATAACAGTAAAGGGGATGCAGCTATGTCAGTGTAGCAAATTCTGACATATGTCTCTCCTCCACCATCCACTCTCCAAAGGTTATTATATGGGATTAACTATTCTCATTGTGCATTCGTCTAAATGCTCCTCCTCTAATGCAAACATAACTACTTCCAAACTGAAACGAGGCAAAACCTATTTGCTTCACCATGTTCTTATCAATTTGGCATCACCAATCTTGTCCCATGCATAATAACCGAGAAAAATGTTTGGAGAAGTGTGAACACGCTTAGTGAAAGATGCCTGTGATTATGGTTGACATTAACAGAATATGATCAATGGTCATGGTTTACCTCTTCATCAGGGTAAAGGAAGGTTCTTGGCCGTAGTCATGGCTTAACAATGGGGAGAAAAAAAAAAAAAAACAAAAAAAAAAAAAAAGAGAAAGAGAAGAACAACATGGACATAAGGACCAAATCCTTACCTTTAAGAAGCTATGGCAGTACTGGTGGATGCCAAAAGAAGGGAAGCGCACGAAATTTGCTGATATTTGGTAGCTTTCTGGAAGGCTCTGTTAGCAGCTCTTCAAGACAATGAAAATTGTGCCAGCAAAAATCAAACATCCGACAGCTAGAAACAGCTGGAGGTAAGCTAGGAAAC
This sequence comes from Isoetes engelmannii, assembly GCA_011763485.2. Classification (NCBI taxonomy): domain Eukaryota; kingdom Viridiplantae; phylum Streptophyta; class Lycopodiopsida; order Isoetales; family Isoetaceae; genus Isoetes; species Isoetes engelmannii. Next base: position 7,389 of record JAANSK020270992.1, read on the forward strand.
AGCAATAAACAGACGGCGGTTTCAAGCGAAGATGGCTCCAGGTGCAGGTCCGCAAATCTCGCGGAAGGACACGAATATGGCACATGACATTTGCCCTTAAAATCCGGCCATACACGTGTCTTGGAAAGCCGCGTTTGGATTGCGGCAAAGAACCACGAAGAAAAAAGTTAAAATAAAAAATGAAACACAATTATATATGTTTAGAAAGGTATTCACCCAATTGGATACAAACTACACTATTATTATTTTTTTTTAATTGAAGGCTGCTATATATATTAAGATTGTAAATATATAAGTACAAAAAGACTTTTTTATAGGGAAGTTTAACCCTGAAAAAGATAGCAGATACACCAAACGCTAAAATAGACTGTTAAAAGCCATTAAGGCTCTGCAACGTAAAAAATACCAAATCCGGATATTCATAAATAAGTCTTCAGTTATTATCCAGAAGACATCATATTGAAACTTCTTAATTATCCCTTCAGGGTGAATGATCTCATGATTGAAAATAAACTGATTTCTCCCTTTCCAAATTCTCCATAGAAGGATATAAATCCTCCAGTCCTGGGGATTAAGAGGGAGAAAGAAATCCTCAGGGGTTAAATCAATGAGGTCATAACCCAGAATAGTAGATGCTAGCTCCAGAATCCATTCAGCCCAAAGGCATTTTCTGAACAGATGATCCTCATCTTCCCTAGCAATGAGGCATCTCTCACATATATCAGAATTTGCCATATTAAGCCTGTATCTCTTTTTATTGGTTGCCAAAGCCTTGTGCCATAGCTGCCACATAAATGGCTTAATCTTTGGATTAATAGGGCTTCTCCACATGAAGATTAAATTTCTGGAGCATCTGTCAGTTGCAATGTTCCATTTTAAGTGAATGGAAATGTCTTGATTCTTCATCAGATATCTGTAAGCCTTTCTAACTGTAAAACCAGCAATTCCATTGTGGAGCCAATGATCTTCAGAGTTACTCCAGTTCCCAATGGTGATGGTATTAATAAGCGCCTCGTAGAACATTATCACTTTCACCTGCAAGAACAGATCTGTTAAAGAAGATAGTGCCATTCTCATCAAAAAGATCACTGATATACATGACACCCTTGGATTTCCAGAGGTTAACCTGATCAGAAAAATGACATGCTAGGCGCATATCAGGATTATCTAGAAGGAGAGCAGGGTTCCAAAAGATAGTCTGATTGTGGGAAAGACCCTCCTTCTAGGTATACATGTTTCTAATCTCTAGCCAGGCCTTAATCCATTTCTTGATAAGAACTTGAGTATTAGTAGGAATAGTAAAGGGGAAGAAAATAGAATAAGGCAGATCCATCTTGAGAGTTCTCCACCCAAAAGGATGACATTTTCCAATGTAATAAGTAATCAGGATAGAAACATGATGATTAATCATATTGTAACAAGCGTTATAAAAATACTTAGCTTCCAAAGCAATGCCTTGCTTTTCAATGTTGATAGCGCCTAAACCTCCATTCTTCTTTGACTTGCAACATTCAGTCATAGATACCGGATGCCAACACCTTCTGTTCTGTCCACAAGCAATGAATCTTCCCACTATGCCCTGTAACTTAGAAGAAACCTTTTTAAGAGCCATAATATAGAAGATTGGTAAACTTGGGAGGCTGAGATCATGAAGTTAGCAATAATAGCCCTTCCATTTTTAGACAGATATTTCGAGTTTAAGCTGTCAACTTTTCTGTAAAATTTATCAATCATACCATCCCAAAGTTCGGATGCATTGCACCTGATAGCAAAGGGAACTCCTAAAATCTTTGCCTTGGTACTTGGAGAATTATACTTACAGCTAAGAAGGTTCACCACCTGCTGCCCCTTTACCTGGCCTCTAGACTGGATAGCTGACTTAGCTGGATTGATCTTGCAACCTGAAGCTTCTCCAAAGTCTTCTAAAATCCTTTGAGTGTTGATTATGGATGCATTGTCCATGGAAACCAGAAGAAAGGTATCATCTGCAAAGTGATTATTAAGAATTTGTTCCATCTGAGTATTCTCAGGGAATCTCAGACCCTTAATGATATCAGTATTTTTGGCCCATTCCATCTTACTGTGGAGGGCTTCCATAATAATGAGAAAAAGAAAGGGAGCAAGAGGGCAACCTTGTTTAACTCCCCTTTTAATAGAGAAGAAGGAACTGCATTCCCCATTAATGAGAGCAGCTGATCTAGAATTCCTCAAAATACCCTTGAAAATGTCGATATTATCTTGAGAGAATCCAAGAGCTATGCTGCACTTAAAAAGGAAATTCCATCTTACCGTATCGAAGGCTTTGGTGATATCCAGCTTCAGAAGGGCAGTATCTTGCCTAGAATCTTTGGCCCACTGAAGGCCTAGAATGGCTGTGGCAACATTATCTAAAATATATCTATCCTTCTGGTAAGCTGATTGGGAATTACTAATAATCTGATCTAAAATAATCTTCAATCTAGCAGCCACAACTCCTGAAATGATCTTATAAATGACATTAGAGAGGCAAAGAAGCCTATAGTCCGAAAAAGTGCAAGGAGAGTCTATTTTAGGAATGAGAACTATAAGGCTCGTGTTAATTCTGGCATCTAAAATCTTGGAGTTCCTGAACTCGTTAGCTAACTTCATGATATGGTCTCCAAGAATATCCCAAGATTTCTTGAAGAACTCAGCAGGGAGACCATCTGGACCAGGTGTCTTACCGTTCTCCATATCTTTTACTACCTGTAAAAGCTCATCATTTACAAATTGTTTAGAGAGATGCAAATTCTGGAAATTATTAACTCTGTTCTCTAAACAAATGAAATTATCCATAAGAAGAGGGTTAGAATCTCTATTGGTTCCCATAATCTGGATAAAGTGGTTGACAGCAGCATTCTTCAAATCTTCATCTTCTGAAATGACTTCATCATTAACCCTCACTTCATGGATCTAGTTCTTTCTGATTCGGGTCTTGGCCTTGATGAAGAAATACTTGGAATTGCATCTTTCATCCTCCTTAATTTCCTTTATCTTAGCTTTCAATTTCCACGCCTTTGCAATCTTGAGTTCTTCTCTTTCAATCTGAACTCTAATGATGTCTGCTTGCTCACCATCTGCAGCACTTAAGCTGTTTTTTAGATTTTCTAGGTTCTGCCTGTTCTGGTATAATAATTTTTTCCCCCAGTCCTTTAGCCAAATCTTGATCTGTTTAGCCAGGATAACCCACCAGCTCATCGCACCTGTGTCACCTAAGGGAATGATATTTCTGTCTACTATATCTTGAAGCTGAGGAAGGAAGTCCTCTCTATCCAAAAGAGAAGTATTGAGTTTAAAGTAAGACTTCCTTTTATGACTATTATCATCTGTTGAGATAAAGACTTGCTGGGGATAATGATCAGACAATGTATATCCTTGTAAGTTTTCAACCCTGTTGCTATGGATCCATAGTCCTTCTGAAATGTAAAATCTGTCATGAAGGCATAGGATGCAATCCGCCCTTCTATCAGACCAGTTGTACGAGTTTGGAGCAGTTCTGGCTAAATGAAGATTGTTGGAAACCAGCAGATTACTCCAGGCATTCTGTTCTTGAGGAAGCAAGGGTATTAAATTCATGTTTCTCATATAAACACATTAACTAAGGCAATTCTGTGATTGTTAATGTTACCAACTAGGATTTGCCATCTCCCTTGAGTATCATTAATCATATAAATGTTCTCGAGAGGAAATTTTCTGCTGCAAGCAATAGCTATACCTGCAGAAGAATCATTAGCACTGATAGACCATAATTTAAAATCTGGAGGAAGAACCCCGGTAAGGTCTCTCTCATGATCAATATGAATTTTATGTTCTTGAATGAAAAGGATATCAGGGAGGAGAGTGTGTAAGAAAACCTTAAGTCTCTCCCTCTTCTAAATATTATTAATTCCTTGGAGATTCCAAGTAATTAACTTTATTGTACAATTCATAATTAATACTTGTACATACCTTTAGCCATTCTGGATTGAATGGCTGAATTTCTTGGACTCACTCTTACAGGACCAATATAGGTTTTCCTTTTTCCTCTGCCTCTTCTTTTGTAACTGATTTGCTTCCAACCCATGTCATCACAAGATTGAATAAAATCTTCGTCATTACCTTCTGATTCGAGACTGTGGTTGTCCACGTCACTGGAATCCTCATCTTCCTCTGTAACGAACCCATCTTTATAGTTATTAATTATTTGAAAGGAATTGGATATGTAAATTAAATAAGGGAAAACGAAATTAGGAGGGAAACGTGGG
>JAANSK020271003.1:0-11649 GCA_011763485.2 Isoetes engelmannii
ACATAAGCACCAATAAATGCTCGTCTGTTCAATATCGTAGAAAGTTCTCCTTCCAGCCAACTCGACAATCAATTCACTCATGTCTATCATTAAGATGCCCATTTCGTCCGTGTAGAAATTGACATCATTCTGTGACGCCCATCTCTGTACGTAGGTTGTCTCTTTTTACAAATTACATTCACAGATTTTGGCCAACCGACATTTCATGGCCCGGAATCCTGCGAATATTCAGCCTATTCTTCACTCCATTTTGTACCTTCTGAAAAAACTATTGTGTGATTATGTCCTGGCTCATTGGACAGCTGGTATGCATCCAGTTAACATCTAGTTCTTTGTCTGAAGTTGTTTGAATCTCCTCCTCATCTAGTTCTTTGTCTGAAGTTGTTTGAATCTCCTCCTCCTGTTGCTTAATTAACCTGATTTGGTAAACAAGACCTCAATTTCAAGCCTGGTTTTCGCACGGAATATACCTTTCGGTCCGGCTATACTACCTTGCGTAATAACAGATGGCCAATATACCATTGTTTTTGTCCAGATACACCACCTACGTTGATAGCCAATATACCTTTTGGCCCGAATATACCACCCGGGATACCACCTAGGTTGACAACGGATGGCCAATATGCTACTGTTTTTGTCTAGATATACCACTTTTTGTCTAGATATACCACCTTATAGATGATAACAGATGGCCAATATACCATTGTTTTTTGCCAGATTCACCAACATCCCTGACTCCATATATGCTCGTCCCACAAATTTGATTGTCTTCGTTCTTTTATATGTGTCTAAACCTTTTTCTACACATATGTATTTTACATTAGCTAGATGCTATTCTCTCGGGAGATGCACTTATACATAACAGGGGTATGGCATCTACGTTTGAAGGGTACCAAAAAACCCCTCTCGTGTATGCATTTTTTAAAGGCAATTTGACACCTCTATGTACAAAATTTGCACTACATCAGTGCTTAAAAACACCCCTAAACCCTAAGTATACGTAAGAAAATGGTAAAAAAAAAACTTCTCCGTTGAACTCTCATGGATTATACACCGATCAAAAGTGAATTCCCCCCGATTACAGCCTCTACATATAATGGCATGTATTCTACTGTTGAAACTTTTTGACATGTATTCTTACCCAAAAGGCGCTTTATTTGAAGTCATCTCTCTGCTGCCAGCTTTGTTTGGCGAATTCAGGTCTTGAACACCAGCAAGCCCATGAGCCCTTGGAGATTGAGTATGTTGCAAAATTTCTTGTGGTTGCAAGTGGCAAAAGCAAAAGCCCGAATGCCGAAGATTGACTGGGTTAGTTGCAGCTTCGCTAGTTGCAAGTGCAACAAAGAGCGAAATATCCTTCAATGGGTGTTGAGCTTGAAGAAACTCCCTTAGAGCATAGAACTTCTGATGATGGCTGAATCGAGGAGAAAAGAACTCCTTAAACTCATCTGTGGGGCTGAGCTTAGGCCATCGGCAACCAAGACAAAGCTTGGATTAGCCCCTTGATGCTCTTGCAAAGATCAAGAGAGCAATCACATAAAGGGTGAGGGTTTGAATTGGACCTTTTGCTAAGGTCTATTTTGCCATATCATCAGGGTTCTAGCATTTTCTTTAACAAGGAAACGAGTATGTGTTGCTTATTTTACTTAAAAGTGTGTGATTTCATTTGAAACTCTTTCATTGCGCATATGCTTTTCCATGGCACCCATATGACTTCCTTTGCTGGAGCTTCTAGCATTGCGGGAGCTAAGCAAAAATGCAAATATGACTTGTTATTAGCCTATACCCATTGAAGCTATAGACAATAATAGAGGAGACCAAAGAAGTGCACTACGTGTCAATTAGTAGTAGGAATTTGAAAGTACCATCAATTACATATGGTAATGCACGTTGGTCGAGTCCTGGCCTAAGTTTTGTTTTGGCAACACAGCCAGCCTTGGCGGCGCACTTGCACCACCTCATCTGACGGGCGACAAAAAACATTAGAGGCAAGAATCTTTTTTTATCGTGCAATTAATAGTAGGGCAGGCTTGGGGCAAGGAATTCAGTGAATAATGATATTGACAGATGTTACTTTGAAATATGCCGATTGCATTCCTTTGGTGGATAAAGTAGAGTTCCATTATTAGACATATTGTTTATGAGCACAACATGAGAATGGCGTCGAGGTCAGAGTGAACTAGCAATTTTCGGCAATTTCGCAACGAAGGTCAATACATTTTGTCATATTTCATGTGGGTCAGATTTCTTTAATTTGAACCATATTTTTTAATATGATTCTAGGACTTTGTTGCACACAGCTAACAGATGAGAACATGCCCTTCCCTATTAGAATGTTGGATGCCCTTTTCTATTACGATGTCGGATCCCTTACATACTATAAATAAGGTTATTTCATGTTTTCTTTGTTAGAACTTGAAAAAGGCTTATGTTTAAGAAGGCTAGGACAATGTGACCTCAGATATCCATATGGTATTAATACTAGTGACCGCTATGGATAAATAATCTAGAGCATAATAGTTGAAGCTTATGCTTAGCCCACTCGCAAACTTTATGAAATGCTAAGTAGTGAAGTTGAGAAAGAGGTTGTACAAATCATACAGTGATTGCAATATGGAGCTCTGAATTTTCCCTATCTAGTAGCACATTAGATGAGAAGGCAAAAATACAAGATCCTCAAAAGCTTTGGCACATCTTTGTACCAGAGAAACCAGTTTCCTTTCTACATTATTGTTCAACTGGATACCCTCCAATTGATAGGTTTTTTTTTCTTATTGGTGGTGTACAAAAAGGCGAAATTTCAGCACGTCATAAGCACTCTATATTATTGGTGCTTTTTTACACGACACGGGCCGTACAGGCATAATGAAGTCTGACGACGAGAGGTTGCAGGGTCATCATGACGGGGGTCGACGAGCTCCAGAATGCGTGCCAAAGTGTCTTCCTTCGGATCAAGCTTCTTCTAATCTCCTAATCTATCAAAGTTTCTCCTTTGCGCCCTGTTTTTTTTATGTCGAAGCTCTTGCACTCTCTTCCGCTTTAGAATCGATGAATGCCACTCTGAAGAAGGTAAATCTCTGCTTTTTATTCATCTGAGTTCTTAGAACTCAATTTTAACAGCTTTTTGTTTTCCTTTGCAACTTCCAATTGATATGACAGAGGGTGAATTTGCTACGGTTTGTGGCCTGCCTTCAGTGGGAAAAAAAACCCAAGAAGTTGAAGCCTGAAAACGTCTCTGAAGCTGAATAGCATTAGGTTTGGAAGTCTCCCCTTGATTCAGGGAAAATGAAGATCAAGGATGTGGTATCGGCCTTTAAGGCCGAATTGGCATAACTTATTCATAAGGTGTACCAGAAAAAGCTCGTGAATCACGAAGTGCACACTAAGTTTGCAAGAGCTTTCACTTGGCAGCACACTAACAAGGCCTTTGCGAACCCAAAGGAGTTTCAGGTAAACTGGGCATTTGTTGCAGCAGATTCAAACAGGGATTCATTGAAGAAGAGGCATAGTAAAAACCCTATGACACATTTGATAGGAATGTGCAAATCATGCTGAGCAGAGTCTGAAAGCTTTATGAGATGAAGGATGAGGCTGAGAGCAGATTGAGAAAGGTCAAAGAGGATGTTTTGCGAATGGAAGACAACATGGATAGCAATGAACTTGTCTGGAGCAGATTAGCTGATGTTATCGAAGAAGAATACAAGTCCAGTTGTGACTTGAGGAATGACTTTGACGGTGATGCAGACTATCAAACGCAAGCTGATGCTTTTAAGACTGAAGAGGAACTGTTGAAGGGTCTTCTGGAGCAGACTCTGCTAAGTATGAATAAGGACAAGTACAACACTATGCTTTGTGAAGTCACAGTCCTGAAAAAGGACACTCAAAGGCCACTCAAATTTCTGTGCTACAGACTAACAAGAAGTTGCAGGCTATCAACATCACCATGGGTATTTACAATTTTCCTATATTCTCTGTTACTAAAACTTATGAATTATGTGGCCCTAGATTTTGGTAAAGAATACACCATGTATATCCAGCTGAAGTGCAACCATCAGTGGCATTTAGCTTGCTTTGGGTCTATGCTGGATATCATGCAATGCCTGGCTGCAAGGTGTGATGAACCAGTGCCACATGCTCTTCTAGTAGAGCTTGGACATGTGTTGGCAGCTGACTTACTTGCTAACTTGGCTGCTGACTTGTCTAGCAATTGTGCTGATGATTTGTCTGCTGGCTTGGTAGATGAGTTGTCTATTGACTTGCCAGATGACTTACATGCTGACTTGGATGTTGCCTTCACTGCTGGAATGCTACTGCTGGCAACATCACATTGTGCTAATATAGGTGAATGAGTCTGCAAACTTTCAAGTATGTTTTCATGTACACCAGTCTCCAATTCAAATATATTATATCCTACATCTTTCATTTCAAAATTGCATGACACCACCAAGTGGCTATAAGCTCTGCAGCCTGGCTCATATTCAAGTAACTCATACCTGTTGTCTCCTACAAATTCATAAAATTTGCCTGTCACAACCACTTCATTTCTACCAAATTTTTGGCCCCAGGGATCTTTTGTAGGCTTTCTCTACAACTTGCTTTACGTACAATACATTTTAAGATGTAGAAGTCAACCTTCTCTTTGTATCTGCTGGAGCATCCCCCTCATAGATTGGTCCATCCACAAGTGCAGTATCATCCTAAATCCCTGGTCTTAGCTCTGAAAAAGTCCACGTACCTATCATATCTTTTTTTACACACTTACTGTACTTACCCACCCAACAATTATGACAAAATCATAGGTAGTTCATATGTGCAACTTGAGTAGCATTGGACTTTACTGGCCTAATGCTATGAAACTTGCTAGATTCTGTTAAATGTAACGGACCATGGGAGACCACTCGAGTAGATCTTGGTGTGGCATTTCTTAATATCACCATAAGAGGGTGGGATGGGTTTTCCATAAACATCCGGATGTTTTGGCCAGTTGGTTAGGCGGGGTGGTTAAGCAATGTTACAGTTGGTATTAGAGCAGGTATACTCGAGTTCGAGTCTCCATGGGTGCCTATATGCATCGTTAATTTGCACATACTTGGTAATCATAGTAATCATTGTGACATGGTATGACATAGACATGGTATAGCCTTGGATGCTCAAAGACGAGCATATATTTAGTGGGAGAGACTGTAACGGAAGGTGCCTGCTATTTCCACCTCTTCTCCCTTATATTGGAAATGGAAATTATGCATCCTTTTCCCAAAAATGAGAATTTTGTGTCTTACCTATATTTCAGTAGCATCATAGAAGTTGGCGAGTGCATCTAGATGTCTCTGCATATCATGCTGGTTCCTCGCAAGGATAATAATATCATCTGCATGTAAAAGCAAAATAAGCAAGTACCTGGCAATTGTAATCCCTCCTCCACCATGTCTCTGCATCCATGTCTCTAACTGATCTATATAGATTCCAAATAATGTGGGAGACAAGGGATAGCCTTGCTTCACCCCATTATTACTAACTATCTCTGCCTTACAAGACTTATTCAATGGGAAAGAGAGGCTCACTAACACTCTCTCATATAGCACTGCTATTGCATTTCTGAGTTCTCGTGGCACCCCAATTTGGTCCATATACTCCCAAATGTTCCCTCTCCTTAGTATGTCAAAAGCTCTAGTGAGATCCACAAAGCAAGCAAAGAGTGGTTTTTTCGTTTTCTTTGCAGCTTCAATCAATGTTCTTATAGTGATTAAGTGGTCTATTGTAGACCTCATAGGCCTAAAACCTGCTTGTCCATATGCTCTGACATTATGTATCTCTGCCAAATAACTTAACTTCATTTCTATGAGCTTGGCAAATAATTTTGAAAACAAACTACTTAACATGATCATTTTGTAGTTGTTGGGATCGCTGACATCACTTGCTTTATGGATTGGTACCGCTCGATTTACCTGCCATGTGTGAGGAAAGCCTTCCACTAGTGCCCTATTCATCATTTTAGTGATGGTATTAGCTACTATAGGGCCAGCCCATTTTATCATCTCCGCTGTTAACCCAAGTGCATCAGCTGACTTACCACATGAAAGTGATTTAAGCCCTTCAATCACATCTGCTTCTAAGAATGCAAGAACATCACCCCGTTTTTCTATTTCGTCGTGCAATCCCGCTACATGGTACAATTTATGAAGTTGTTGTGTCAAACTATCCACATTTAAGGGGTTGATCTGCTATTTTTTAGCCTAACCGTGCCAAAATTTCTTTGGTTGTAATAACAACTCACTTACTAGTGCTTCTTGTTTTGTCTGGTAATAGGCTCGACTGCCTTTATCCACATGTGTTGCATTCTGATATTCTAACCTCTTATTTTTACATTCCATATCATACCACCTATTATATGGCAAGCCCTTCAATGCACGACGAGGTACGAAACATTTATGAGCAGCATCAAGCAACATAAAAGTCATCATGGTATCTAACTCTATTACATTTTCTAGCCATACAAGCCCCTTGGCATTTTGCTCACACATTTTCTTAAAATCACCCATCTTATTACATTTTCTAGCCATACAAGCCCCTTGGCATTTTGCTCACACATTTTCTTAAAATCACCCATCTTACATGGGTTCATGTTCAATCTCAGTGGTTTTTCTGCATCACATTTGTTTAATTTCATGGGGTTTCATGGAATCGAACCTAACCAAGTGGGACAACAGCCCCAAACCTTAACCAAGTGAGAGGGCCACCATCCCTTACATTTGTATATAACACCCTTATCTTGAAGGCTTAAATGCATTGCAACTAGGAAATGGTCAGAGGTTGGTATACCGTCATCTATACTTAATTTATCAATGTATTCCACCATATGTGTCCCTGCCATAGCAACATCAACAATGCTAGATTCAATTCCCATAATCCCTTTTGATGTACATTTGTTTTAGTGGGGAAATTTTTTAATACCATTTAGGACAATGAGATCCAAGCCACTACACATATTCAAAAGATGCATACCTCGTGGTTGTATGTCTTTGGATTGGTCATCAATGGTTCTATCCCATCCATTTGCCTGTAAATCCTCCTCATCCAGCCTTTGCATCCATAAAGGATCTCCTAACCCAGCCATTACATATGCTTGCTCATTGACAATTCTAGCATTAATGTCTCCGAATGTTTTGGCCAGTTGGTTAGGCCAGGGTGGTTAACGAACGTTACATTAAAGTAGCACAATCAAATTGCTCAACTCTATTCACTTCATCCATCTTTATCTCCCAAAAGTACCTGTACATAAGAATAGCTTGTAATAGTTAGCAATGTTTACCTCAACAGCACTGACACAGCAGCAACCTTCAGATATATATGTGATGTACTTGTGTTTGTCATCATTTTTGAAGTGTTCCGTCCAGAAATGAACAATGTCATGGGCATTTCTTAGAGGTTTGAAATTCCTCTTTAACATTTCATGAGTGAGTGCTCTCTTTAGAACAGCCCTGCCCCATCATGCTCATCTGTAAGTTAACAAGCAACTCTTTTTAACCTTTTGCACAATTCCACTCAAGTAAAACTTTGAAATTAACCTTTTCCATGATAGGAGGCAAGGTACTTCTAGTGAATTGGAATGCTTGTGTTCTTGTAAAATCTACCAAGAAAATAGAATGTTCTTGCACCCTTGAACTGGTGTGAGCAGCCATCAGACCACATAACATGGTTGTTATACTTGACTCCATTTCTGCATAAGTAATCAGGATGCTTGTTAAGGCAGTGATAGATAAATAAAGTATCATGTTCCCTGTCATCCAATGTAGAAGTGTGTCTCCTTGATGATATTTCTCTCACTTTTGCATAACAATGCACTCTCAACCTCTTTAGATGTTGCATGCTTATAAGCGATATGCACAAGTATTGTACAATAATCATTTTTCCAATGTAATATTTGGTTTCCTGCTGTATTTTGAATTATATTTTCAGTAAAATCAATAACTGTTAGCACTGTTTCTTTTGAAAAAGTTCCTAAACATTCTCTAAATTGTTTCTCCTGCCATTTAGACTAATAATTATGCGGGATGAATTATGTTGCAGTATTCTTGGCATATGACGGCATATGACAACACATTTGCAGTTGAATTGGTCTTGTATACCAGTTTCACAATTGGCTTTGGTAGCATCATCATCCCATCATTGCCATCTGGGTCTCTTGCTGACTCAAGAAACAACATTGCTTAGTTTGATGTAATCACAAACGAAACAATGGAAAAAAAAATGTAAATCGCCTACTCTATCAAACGTTTTCCAATCTACTAAATGCCCTGCAATCTTGCTTAATTCTTTAGGACACATAGGCAATTTAAATGCATTTCAGCAACATGCAATTATGATTATACCACTTATCAGCAATGTCCTTGGAACATACAAGTGACCTCCATAAATCACTTGATGATTTGTAGGTCATTAGATTAGCTTTACACTTTGGTCCAGCACCACAAACACTACATGTACAGCTACAATCAGCACCATGAATCTTTGAATCCAACCTAATCTTGTTTAGTGCTTGTCTAATATAATCTAGTCTCATATGATACACACAATAGCAAGTTTTCCTGTCCTTTACTTTTTGAACGAATGGAGGCTTGAGTGCACGGAATGCTGAGAATGAAACTTCAAATTTGGGATACTCTCTTCGGAATCTTGCATAAAAAGTGCACTAGATTACTAACACCAAGGATGAATTGATAAACCTCAGACACAAATACCAACCTCAGTTTCCTCCAAAAAGTGAAGAGCATGTAGTATCTTTTTTCCTTTGCCAAGCCTAATCTTAATGACATGTTTCTTGCATGGTGAAACTCGGGTCTGAAATGTCCAAAAATCAGTTACTAACTTGTGTTGCTTCTGCTTAGTTTATCAGATCTAGTTTTCTTTTTGAACATTGACCACAGGCCATCACCCACTTCAACTATTTTCCTTCTCTTAGCAGCTGTTGTCACGTACCCTCTATTCAAGTTTAAACACTTGGAAGTTCCCAAGCAGTTAGTGCCAAGGACAACAACATATACCATGGTTGAGGTCCTTGCTGTAAGGACATCTATAGATCTGGCATGCTTATGGTTTGCAAGAGAATTCCTCAAGTTGTTAACTAACTTAGACATTGTATCTAGACCCTTTTTTTTTTTTTTTTTTTTAACAACACAAATTCTGGCAGCAACTTAGCAGCACCTTGAAGGACTTCTTTCCTCTCTTTCTTGGAAACTTTCTGACATACCTCATTAGCATGTCCTGCAATCAAATTCACCATTTGTTGTTTTCTTCTCTTGCTCAAAACATTGTCTTTTAGTTCATTGTCTTCTTGCTTCAATTCTGCTTCCCTTGCTCTCTTTCTTGCTCTCTGCTGCCTTCATTTCTGCTTCCTTCTTTTCTCTGCACTTAGTTTCCTAAAGAGTGAGACACTATCTTCTTTATGTGCTTCATATTCTGTAATTAATAAGCATGCCTGAAAAGTAAGCACTAAAAGGCAATAAAATTAAGTACTGAATGAAATTAAGCACATGAAAGCAATAATCTGCTTCAACTGTGTCATGTATGTGTTGATTTTGGTAATGATTGTCTTCTTTCACTAATGCATCGACTGTGTCATGCATGTGTTGATTTTGGTAATGATTGTATTCTCACAAATGGTTCGAATGTGTCAAAATTATTTGAAAGCATTCCAAAGTCCTTTGAAGAATCAACACCTCTACCTTCATAAGTACAAACATTTGTATCCTCCACATCTTCTGCAAATCAAGAAAACTAAATTAATAAACAATTTTAAAATCCCGTGATATGCTGAAAGGGTGATTATTAGAAATGCATTCATAGCCAAAAGATTGTAATGGAACATGAAAAGACTGCAATAGGTTGAGTACATGTAATAGAGACAACAATTCTTGAAGCCAGACAAGCACATAGCTGCTTAAATTGTTGGGATTGCTCTTCAAGATTATGCAAACTGGACATTAATTTCTTTGGAACGAAAGTTGCTCCATGCTTTAAAATGGACGAAAGGAAAGCGCCTTTTCAATTCACCTACATTGAAAAACATCTGGAAAAAAAAAAAAAAAAAAAAACAGCAGCTGCTGCATTTCTCTCAATAAAATGGAATATTGGAAACTTTGCCCGCCAATTCCAAATTCCAAACACCATTCGAGCAGCAACCAACCAGGGATCTTTAACATGGATAAGAAATCAGCCGACCCTCTGAAATTAGATACGGATCAAGCGTTCAGGAAGTCCGATAGTTAGGAAAATTTGGCGGGGAGGGAAAAATAGTGACAGACGAAAAAACTTCACAATGAAAGGCACTAAGCACCCGTTAATCACCCCATGTCGTGACATGCTGAATTGTACACACCCTGAACATGTTTGGGCAAGCTATTGATTCCTGAAATCTGCTAAATGTTAGTGTTTAAAAGTTTACTTTTGATATGGTTGGTGCCACTAGAGAAGTTGTAAACTGATTTTATGATTGTATTGCTTCCTTCTGTGATTAATTGTTCATGCCATTAATATATTCAGAATATTATGGTTATTGCCATAAGTATTTTATATTAATGGATGTTTAAAATTATGAAGAGTAGTTGGTGCTACTGGTTGAGGTGGGCGCTTCAACAAAAACCATGATTCTGTCTTGAACCTTATCCATCTTCTGAGTTTAGAACTTGCTTTTAGTTAGTATAATTTTAATTCTTGTAGATCAACTCAATCCTTTCTTTTATAGTAATTTAGATTCCTAAGCCATAACTACTATGATCGTAACAAATAGTTGGTGCTATTTATGAGATGATAAGCATAGCCTATGGACCCTAAAACTGATTGAGTTGGTGCTCGTGTACAATTAAAATGAGTTGATGCTCATGCGATTCAAATTAAAGTGGTGTTTAATTTGTGGTTACAACTGAGGTCAGTTGCTTCTCAAAAAGGAAGAATTGATACGAATGTGGTAGCTCGGGTGTGGTCTCGATATAGGTGTGTAAGTTTGGCAAAATCATGGCAAGACAAGGCAATATAATGGTAATCTAATGGCAAGGGTCATTGGTGTAAATAGTATCTCTATTATTTATGTTAAGGTTAAAATCAAGTTTTAATGGTCAATTCCCACTCGCGGTTAGGTTAGGTTAAATAGGCCAAATAAAGGAAACTTGCTTTCATACTAGCACTTAAGTTACTATCAGTTAAGTTAGGATTTGGTTAAATTTTAACTATGTTTAACCTAAGACAATCACTTTCATACTAACAATAGCTAAGTTAAGTTAAGTTAAAAATTTAACTGGACCGCTTATTTTAAACTAGAAATTAAGTGACCTAGGATAGGTACACTTAACTTAGTTAAGAACTAACTTAACCTAACCGCTAAGTGAGAAAGGGGTAATGATATAGTTAGGTTATGTATTTTTTATATAAAATTGCATATACTTTGTTGTCTTTTTAAACATCTAGAATAACTTGAGGCTTACTATTTGAAGTTTTTGAATTCCCCCCTCTAAAGGGGCAATTTGGTAGGAAGAGGAGGGTACATTTTGTCATCTTGGGGCATATTTAGGGCATACCTAAACATCTAACGACTACAATTTTGATACTTTTATCAACATTGAAAACGTCTCCCCCCCCCCTCCCCCCCCCCTTCCC
>JAANSK020271014.1:0-11647 GCA_011763485.2 Isoetes engelmannii
GGTAATGTTGAAGCACAAGCAAACTGAACCTATATGAATGTCCACTCACCCCTTCCAAAAAGTATGTTAGAGAAGGTTGGACTATAGTTCTTAGAGTTGACAACTTATGGCCACAAGTTCTACGTCAAAACTTGTTATAGTAAAAGAGAAACAATTCACAACTTCAAACAGCTTCTTTTAACTAAATATGGTTTGATGACTTCATATTGTCATCTAATAGCAGCAAAATATGAAACATGCAAATCAACATGATTTATTATAAAATGTCAATTACTTTCGATTTTATGAAGGTTTGGACCCCTTTATGCGAAAAAAAATTGAAGAATGCAGTTTTGGCCTGGTGGAAAAACTGATGAATTCAATGAGGTTTAGACAATCACCACAATATATCAGTAAATCTATTGATCATGAAATCCTTCGTGGTCATAAAGAATCGAGTGAAGATTCAAAAAGTGGTGGTATTTTGTGAAATGGAAATTTTTCTTGTTAGATAAATGGGTTTAAGTGGCAGAGGGTATGCTGGACCAATTCTGGTCAATGAACCCAAAATAGTTCCTGACTCTAGTGTTAAAAGATTAACAAAGTTCATGATAGAAAAATTCAAATTCCCAAAGTTTGTCAAAGTTTCAAATTTTCACTAATTAAGGTTTCAAAGTAGACACAGAAATTACACAGACAGATGGTCACTTGAAATCAGAGTATGCGTGTTCTTCTGTAATGAGCTTGAAATAACTCCAGCAAGATGATTCATATCAACTCCAGTAAAGTTGAAAGTGCAACTTGTGAAGTTGGTTTGAATCACTGGTCCAGAATACTTTCCAATTGCTTTTGCACTGTCTGGATACAACATCCTTAACTCGTCATAAAATGACGCATCATATAGATCTTTATCTACTTCAATAACAGGTACAACATTGTTAGGACTCTTATCTACCATCATCTGCCCACCTCCAAGATCAGAGAAACTATCCTGTATTGCTGCAAACGTCTGCGATACTACTAAATTTTCATGCAGAACTGAGTTCTCCTGCAAAATTGCAGACCCTGAATTACTCTGACGTAGTACAGAACTTGACATTCCTATTGACATTTTGCTTGGCCATTTCATCTGTAAATAACAGACTATGCGGTAAGAACACACTCAAACAACAAACATAATAAAAGACTCAAATAACAGACATAATAACAGATTGGAATAATGAATAGAAAAGTACCAGAAAGGACATCTTGTACGCTCGCATAACTCCATTGGAATTGACAGGTCAGTTGTCCAGGTTCATGCATGCATTCACTTTAGACTCTTGCGCTCGATCATAGCTGCAAATATCAAATAAAAATAGAATAACCAAATAGAAATTAAATAGCGACAATAATTTTTAACTTTCATAACTTGGAGTAGTTTTATGGCCGATTATACATATCCCAACCTCGGAAGGAACACTAGCTACTGAAAGACGAGACACCAAAGATACCATGCCAGACTTGTTACAGATTTCAGTGTTGGAATGTACAATAAATGTCATTATGTTCAACCACTTTGAAATTTTCCAGCCTATGGACATCACGACATACCAGACCTACTATAACTTAAAAATGTTATAACAAAACAAAAAAATTAAAACTAAAACTAAAATTAAAAACATAGATAAAAAGAAAAGACTTACATTTTCCTTGCACCTCGAAATCGGCTGCAAAAATAAATAGCACGGTTCAGAATCCCTTTCCTTCACAAGTAAATGTCGTACGTATTGGCTATACATCAGAACAAACCTGCTTCATATATCAAACTGGTTGATGAAAAGTTTTGTCCTCAAACTTAGTCACACTAGAATTCCAATTTTTACTCAGATGCTCTCCATACTTGACTAATTCCCTACCCTCATCAACCTCCAAGGTCATGTCAACGTCCTTTACATGATGGAGCTCTTTATTTCCTCTAAATGCAAAATGGGTCAAAATGTAATAGAGCAACCTTTTCACACAACCTACAAGATGTGTAATCTGATGGTCACTGTCATCTAGGATGTCCTTCTCTAAAGCAAAGGTAATGACAGGTGCTTTTTTTTCTTCTTCTCATAATTGTCATCTTTTCTGAGTCTCTTCACCATGCTCACAAACTCACCACGTGTCTTTGAATCAAGAAGGACATTAAATGGGGGCTGACGAAATCCGGTATTCTCTTGAACTCTATTCTGCTCCTTGCATACAAACCTTTCAATTCTTCGTAGCAACGGATTTAAACGACGACGACGACCACCACCACCACCACCACCACCTACGTTAATGAAAGAAAAATATAGAATAAACAAAAGCATAATCTTACGTTCCTGGAGGATACATCTTCTCATTTTTCTTTTTCTTCGCCTATTAGTAAATGAAAATGATGTCAATGACAGAAAATAAAACAAATAACAAAAAATAGAAGAAATTACAACAATAAAAACAGATTTCTTGCAGCATAAAATGCGTCAGCATTTTATTCAACTCCACAAAGTTCAGCTTCTCGATTGGAATAGACACATTCAAACCAAAAACTTTACGCCACTTGTCAAACCGTCTTCTTGCCCAACTATTGATCGTCTCTGAACGATCCTGATCGCCATTTAAAGCTTCAGAGAGCAAGTCTTCATTAAGTGGAAGTCAGTTATCCTTTGGATCACCTTTGTCCCCTCTATTTTCCAACTGACACCTTCACTCCAGCTCCATCTCTGAAAACATCACCGGAATGATTTCCCATTTTCTACAACCAAGAACAAACTTTCCAGTTTAATCAATTCTCTCTCCCACCATCTGCTCTTTCACTGTTCCTCCAGTTACACAGCCTCTTCCTGCTACAACTCCACAACCAGTGACAACCCCGTCTCCTTTTTTTATACACAACCTCTGCATGGTCCCTCGTATGGAACAACCTCGCTTCCTATCCCTCCTACATCTGTTGTAGCTCCTGCAGGTTATATCCCAGTTACCTCTTACGTTCCTGCTTTGACTTATCTACCAACTTTTGTCTCTCTACCACTTTCCACCAACCCTTTTCCTCCAACAACAACACCTCTAGCAATTCCTCCCTTCTATTATCCTCAACCCTCATTACAACCCTTTCCGCAATACACACAACATTTGCCATCCCTACCTCCGGTTGCCGTAGCCATAGCAAAGTCAAGATCAACTATCCCTTCTTTGGTACTTTAGACGGAAAACCGTCTACAGAGCAGAGTGATGCTGCTCATTTGGGCGAATTCGAATCTCTGCCCATCCTCAACGGCCATCAAGATCCACCACTCAAATTTCATCTTTTTAGCACCACGTTACAAGGTCAACCGAAAGAATGGCTTCTAGCCAACAAGCGATACTGGAATGAAGATTGGTCCATCATGAAGCAGGCTTTTCTGACACATTACAGCTGCATGGAAGATGAACAGTTGCTCACACAGTTGGCCAGACAACATCAATCACCCACAGACCCCCAGGGAGTTTGTTGATCGACTTCTTTTATTGGTTGTAATGTCCCCGGCTAGTATACGATACTCCCCACGTATAAGAACTGGAGATTCCGCCTCGTCGGCCATGATACCAACGAAAGACCGTCCATCTGACGTGGACTTCTTGATGGTGAGCAAGAATTCCACATGGGAGGGCTGGACGTGTCATTTATCCCGTCTCCCTTGGGATCCGCCTAGCAATGCGGAAGCATACAACATAAGTACAAACAACAACATAATACATATAAACCATCTCGAAGGGTGGAGGTCACCGTATCAACATGAGAATTACATAGCATACCATCAATGGCAAATCCTACCCAAGACTCATAATCAAGGTATAACTGACAGCTTGGTGTCTCCAGAGTTCAATGCAGACAGAATTCATGGCAATGGATTTGGCTGGCATAGAACATGGTCGTTGGGTAGTCTACTCCATCCGCCCTCCTGTGTATACTTTGCATATAGGCTGATAAGTCTTGGGACCAAACCATAGCCTGCCAGGGGCATAGCCAAAGGGACTACTCCTGGGTTGCATCTCCCCAATCCCAATGCGGCAAGAAGGGACTTCTTTGTTCCAAAGAATCCATGCCCATAGCAGGCGAGCTAGAGGGCTACCACTGCCCATATACGACTTCAACCCCATTGAGGGAGTGTTACTCGGTAGGCCTTACACACCAGAGGGATCAACCGCTATGGGACAAGTTCCTCCTTGTCAACCGGTTTGGCTCCGCCACCCACAGCGCAGGTGGGCTCTTAGGCATAGGCCACATTAAAGCCCTTTTTTCCTCCGTTGTATTTTCTTGCTGCCATCCAACGATGACGATATCCGGTGCCATCAAGTATATCGAGACGTTGTGAGCTTCTGGTGAGGCGCTGTCAATGCAATGGTTTGATTGTCGTGATTCTAAAAGGTTTGCAATGAAAGTGCATTTTTTCTTTTTGTTTTGTATTGTTAAAGCTCACACCTTTGTTTATTTTTCTTTGCATGCGGTGTGAAGATATCGGCCTCTTGATTTGGAGTGGACTTATTGCGCAAAGATTCTTATATAGGTGTTTTTTTTCTACCCAACCCAAGTACCAGAACAAGCAGCAGGCTCCAAGGGAAGATCAACACCCATTAGTCGCTCTACTTTCAATGCCACTTCAAGCTAGGAAGGGCAGATTACAGGAAAAGCAATGGTTCAGGATTCCACACAGGAAACAGTTGAAACTTGACCTTTGACAATCATGTGACAGGCCATAAAGGCGAGAAGTTATTGTGCAACCAGCTACTTCCATCATTTTAATCTGACAAGCTAAATTTGTTAGGTTTTTTTGTGTTTCTTGGACAAAGAACATTCGAGGAGATAAGTTGAAATAGCATGATGCATTGGTAGCTTGGAGATGCACTATGACACTACTGGTGGTTTGTCCGCTAATGTATATATATTTGTAAACTGTGTTTTTCTATGTTGAGATATGCTCGAATATTAAAACTCTAACTGCTGAATGCAAAATTTTTAATCAGTTTGTTTCTATACTTGTGGTATACCTTGACTTTTGAGTTTCTGTGAAAAAAAAAAGGTTTGGTGGACGTCATATTAAGCCTCTTAATAATTACGAATTGGGGTATTAAGGAAGGGTGTATTAATTATCAGGGTATCAAGAAGCAATGGGGTGTTATAGTGCAATAAGGAAATGGGGGATTAAGGAATGGGGTGTTAAGAACCAGGGTATCAAGAGGCAATGGGGTATTAAGAATCAGGAAATGGGGTATTAAGGAATGGGGTATTAAGAGGCAATGGGTATTAAGAATCCCGTGTATGAACTTATAACTTTTGAATGGGGGATTGTGACACCAGCATAATAAGGTATTATCTTTACAAATGAGAAAAGGGGGATTGTGGCCAAATGCCCCCATTATAAGAATCTATTTTATCCCCTATTGTTTTACAGAAAAAAAGGGATTCCATAGGTATTTTTATGGGGTATTTTACGAGGTATTGGAGCACTTTTTTCATTGTGACGATATGCTCCAAACCGTTGCAAATTTGGGGCCTGCAAAACTTTTCCATGTTATGTTATGGCTATACACTCCAAACCGTTTCAAATTTGGGGCTTGATCAAAACTTTTCCATATTATGGCAAATTGTCTGCTATGATCACATGATTGCTTATAAACTTGATTCATTTAATTGTTCATTATGTTCAAGAAAAGAAATGCTTCTATGATTGATTGATTGCATTTGCCAATCTCACGATAGTTTTTATGACAACTATCTTGCAAGCCTATGATGCATTTGTGTGTTCGTGGACAATCAAACATCTCCTCGTAATGACACTTACAAGGCTAATGAACGTAAACCCCTTAAAGCCCTTTGATTGCAATTGCCAATCCAGTCAAGTCTGACCACTTTCCGAAGATAGTTGTTGATGCAACAAATGTATCTTTTGAAGAATCCAGATCCTTCTTTGAAACTAGTATATGACAAAATTGTTTCTCGTAAAACAATACCAAATTAAAGAGCCTTGCAATATAAATTATATTAATCATACCTGCTAGTTGTAAGGCCGACAATGCTTTATTAAATTTCTCCACTTCGTCAGTCTCTTCAGAAGTCATACTAACCTGAAAGCTAAGAACATGTCATTATAGAAAATCTTCTTTTCATAGGTTTCGTTGAACATACTATTTAATCATTCTTACAACCTTAAGCCTTTCTTTCATATAATTACAAGCTCTCAACTCTATCCAATAAGCGTTTCTTTATCTTTGTCATTTGCTCGTACCCTCTTGACATCCTAATGTGCATGCTTGTGTTTAATTTCTGTCTTTGAAGTTCTATTATATACGTTTGTCGTTAATATTTAACCTAAAGATCAACATTTCAACTCGAGATGCAAGAACCTAATACATGAGATGACAATGGATGACAGTTATTGTCCATAAGGCAAAATTCCATGCAAATATTGTGTTAGCCTATGTTAACTCTTGGATGATCTCAGCCTAAAAGAAACCAGTTCAGACATATTATACATATTATGGACGCTATGTTCACATTCAATATGTACAAATTCTGATATAATCTAGGTAAAGAACAAGAAAATAGCAAGAGTCAGATTCTAGCACCTTAGAAAGAGCAGATATAGTTTGATTTATCCAATCTTCATCAAGGCTCGTACCAAGAATAGTACTGGCAGCAGTAAAGTCACCTTCATCAATTGCACGGCCCACCTTACTGAGCTTGTACACTGCACTCTGTAAGGAGTCTACTACCAAACAGCAATTTAAATAAGAAACTATGCATTTCCCAATATTAGCAATCCAAAAAAAAGGTAGAGTACCCCTGACATTAATCTGCTACATTTGAACTAAAAATTTCCTATACTGTCCTGCCACAAAGCTTTCGTAATAAAACACATGTATCATGTCCTAGAGTCTCTTTCCTTGCCATAGCCATATTGTACACTGTAACGATTTCTGTCATTATCTTCCCAAATTACACTCCAAAATTTCACATTGCACACTGCGTTCTAGGAAAATCCTCATGAATTTCCAGATTTCAACAGATAAAATGCTAAGTGCAAGGCACAAGAAAAGCACCTGTTTCTTTCTTGAATGATTTGAGAACACCTCGCATCTGAAGTTTCTTCTGTCTATCTTCTTTGACCTTCTCAAGCAAAGCTTCGTCGTCGTCGCCTTCAAGAAGGGCGAAAGCCTTGGACGACATAACCAATTGCAAGATCGGAGCTGCCATTATCAAACGCCTCCTACTAGTACCATTATCCGGCGTCGAAATTACATTCTCGTTCTGACAGCATTGTGCTGTAATTCTAGTGTGATGAGACGAAGATGAGGAAGGCAGCGGAAATTGGAAAGCAAGAAGGCGAGCAGCAGAGAGCTGTGTCGCCATAGCCATTTTTCTTTTTGCTCTACGCGGCCACGTACCTCTTCTATCCAAATAGTTAAATTGAAAGGAAGTCGATCTGCCCCCTCAAAAAAATGCCGCGCAAACACTGGTTGCTCGAAAAATTCCCTTCCGAAAATTTCCTATTCCTTTCCGAAAATTGCCTAGGGTTACTATGGGAGTCAGATATCTTATGCTTAGGGGGGTTTCCCATGAGCATCGAGCTTGCGTGCCTATAGCGACGGACGAGGTTTGAGACCTACAGAAAAAGTATCTCATTCCGATTACTTGGAGGTCAGGTCCAAGACCTAAATTTCATCTAACGGTGATATTTTTTTCTCATACATCATCCGGCTCAGATTTTCAGAAAACTTTCTTCAGGTTTGCTGATCCATGGGAACCCAGAAACCTTGCTTCAGATGAGCATTCAGGTCTCGGGCTCCATAGGAAACCCCCCTTATAGCGGGAACTTCTCATTGTCTTAAAATCTCCTCTTCTTACGTTGGGTTAGGCAGTTGGATATCTTGTGTTTTAACTTTCCACCCATTGGGTGGTTGGGTATCTTGTGTTTAGAGATGGAACTTGACTTTCCATCTACTGCCCTATATGGGGCCGAAGTTTGGAGCCCGATGCTATCCCTTGCTACCTAGAATGACTTGGAGCAAGTGCAAAAAGCATCTTAATAAGGGCACTGGGAGTGAAATCCACGATCCCACATCAAATCCTGATGCAGGAGACATGCTTCTTGCTTCTTCATAGAACAGCCCTTGATCGCCACATCATCTACTTTAAGAAGGTGGTCAATATGGACGATGCTCATCTTCCCAACTTGGCTTACACCGTGGCAATGGAATCGCAGCCCCTCAAGGCTTGCTGGAAGAAAAAGAGGGCTCAGTGGCTAGCCAGATGGAATGTACAGGAGCACAGGTGAAAACAGAGGCCGATCATCATAGCTTGAGGTAGTACCTTGACGCTTGCTTCCTCATCAAGCTTTGGGATGTCAGCGGCCTTGAACGGATCAAGACAACACATTACCAACGCCACATAAACCCCACACTGGAATGGGGGCTGCAACGCTACCTGCGTACCAATTTGCCCATGAAAAAACATAGACTTATTACTGGGAGGGGTTTAAGATAAATGTCACGCTCTCTAGAGCTGTCTGGCATAGGATCAAATGGACACGCTATGCTGAGTTGGTCAGACCCGACAAGCTGCTACATGTGATATTGAGCACGCTTCAGTACGGTTGCTGGGATCGTGCCTTCAGAAAGGCATGGATACGCGGGCTCAGCTTTGTCCCCAGACACTCACATGACATGTATATATTTCATGATATACATTTGTACAGTTTGTCAGCATTCTTATTACTGCGATGGTTTTTCCCTCGAAAACCCTGCGGGACGGGGATTTTTTAATTCAGATAGATACATCTGTTGCGCTCCTTTATTGGGTCCCATAGACCGATTGGCCTCCGTGGACGATAAAAGCCATTCAATTCATTTCAATTCAATACAAAGACTTGCCGGAATTCCCATCACATTCACTAAACCGAAAAACTTTCAATTTCAACCGGTTGATTTCTAGTGTTGCTCAGACTTTGCCCAACACTGCGACATATTCTAAATACATCAAGTCTCCATTTGGCTCGTTTCCTGTTGCAAAGATTAACATGCTCTTAGTTTTTCCAAAAAACAATATGCTAAGGTGCACCGATGGCAAGAATTCAAAGTTCCACATGCGCATCGCTGACATTCTAAATCCAAAACTATTCTAATTTGCTCCACTTCAGTGGCACTAATTTGGTCAAAGATGTTACTGCTTTGCTGCCGCAAGTCCACGAATACAACTTCAAATTCCCACCAGTGTTGTACCTGATTTGACTCCATCACGAGTCCAATGCAGTTAGTCCCTTAATTCCAGAGGCATTTTCTTGTGCTTACACAGTGATGAGAAACCTTCATTTTGTACTTTTTGATATGATGCAAATGCTCGTGCTGCTACTGTTGCAACCTCTTGGGGTGCTGCCCATGAGACCACTTCTGGCGCAATAACTTTAATTGCAACAGAACCACATGTACAGAATGTTGTCACTTCCCAATAGGAATTGTGTCTATGTATGATTTCCTGAAATTTTAGGGGCTTCCATGGCATAAGAAGAATAGTTTGAACTCCATAGCCAAGGATATGAATGTTTTTCATATGAAAACATAGGAATATGCTATTCGGACAATAGGATATCTGCTATGGTATCGATACTATTCATCATTCAATGAGTGCACAAGCAAACAGGGACATGGAGGCATAGCCTATCATTACAAAACATCCTTGGCGTCTTTACTTTCCTTACACAAGACAAATAGTCACAATCATGTGGATACATGTCACAATAAATGTGGAGATCCTCTCTTGTAGCTGCAAGTTATTTTCCACATGTTGATTCAAACTTCTATCACAGGCATCCACATGTGGATAGATTTTACCCATATGTTGATCTATATGATGACAACCAACAACACAAGCAATTGGGGCATGTTATGTTAGCAAGGACTTCAACGCACGTACATTACTACAACTCAATGGACAAGGTCCAATCCTTTTCCTAAGGGACATGTTACAGCTCCAGATTGCAAAGGTTCTATGGCCACACAGATCAACTAATGGAATTCATCATGTTACATGCTTCAGAGGCGATTGCTTCAAATGTGCAACACCTTTGACTTAGTTATTTGCAATGGCTTTCGCAACGGCCATCCTCCTACACTTGTCATCAGGAGAATCACGGTGAGAGATCTAGCGAGGTAGATTATGTGTTAGTGACCAAGCATGACCTACATCTTCTCACAAATGTGCAGGTGAGAACACACAATAGGGATGTGGAGGTGGATTCAGATCATCAACCACTCCTCGTCACAGTAAATTGGCAACTGGTCAATACACAAATCCAATGTCAAGCTGCCTTCTATATACCACAATCTTGTTTGATTTATGATCAAGCAGAGGCTTATGCGTAGCTATTGACAGAGGAGATATCGGGAATTTTTCAACTTCCAATGTTAGAGAAACAATTTGACAAGCTCATCGTTGTTCTGAATGCAACCTAGCGATGTTTTGGGAGACGATTCACTATAAGACCATCACACACATCGAGCTTTCCTCGAAAAAATGGTTTTATGATCACTATAAAGAGCTTAAATGACAACTGAGATTGAAAATTATTTCATGATCTCTGCTTGCAAGAAGTCAAAGAATACACAACTGCCCTCAAACACACGAAGGCGCAATTCATTGTAGAACATCAACTGAATGGTTTACCTTCTTGACTGCCACGCTAGAACATTTTGGAGAAGACTATTACACAAACCTATGCAGCCTCCTGACAATATCTCTTCAGAGCAGTGGGTGCAGTACTTGATGCATTTTTATGATCCTAACATGACCCAAAATATTGGGCAACATAAGGAGGTCTCGCGTTGACTATAACGGAGGTGGATATCACCCAGAGCTTGCAATGCCTTGCAAACGGTAAGGCAGCAGATGTAGAAGGCATACAGACAGAACTTTTCAAGTGGTATAGATCTCAGATTGTCCCAGTCCTGATTAATCTGTACAATAGGGCTGTCTAGGAAGGCTTCCCCTCACAATGGATCGTCAGAAGAGTAGTCTCAATATATAAAGCAGGTGTTGGCATTGTCCTGCCAACTACTCCACAATCATAGTCAGTCCTTTTTTGAACGTCGGTTGACACCATGGGCAAAGGACACATGGGTACGCGCGCATTGGACAGACAGGTTTTAGACAATAGGAACTCCATCATTGACCACATTTTCACATTATCCACCCTGCAAGAGGACATTATTTGTATTGGGTAGACCCATGAAAGGGTGTCTTATATTTCTTGTAAAATTGATGTAAAAAACATACACTAGCCAAAAGTGAAATTAAGGTAAAATTTGAATTTGAATTTGAATTTTACATTAGTTGCCTTTCATTAATGCAGGCAGCCAACGTGAGATTCCTATCATTTATTTTTGGCAACCCACAAATTTGGCACACGTTTTGAACTCCCCCACCGGATTGAAGCTATTCACGAATGCATATGTGAGGGAGAATTGTAATCCCTTTCTTCAAGGGAACCAAGAATAGGAATTCGAATCCTTTGTCTGCATGATCGATCTTGGCATATATGAAGCCATGGCAAAAACAAATTCAGTAGCAACCAAGTAACATCAGAAGGAAGGAAGGGAGGGAGGGAGGGAGGGAGGGAGGGAGGGAGGG
>JAANSK020271025.1:0-11647 GCA_011763485.2 Isoetes engelmannii
AAAAAGATATTTGGAGCCTGAGGCAAGGATAGACGCTGCCTTGAATGAAACAGGAAAATATCATTCTTCAAACCAGAATAAAGGTACATATTGCTTAAGGAAAAACGATGCAAACATGAGACTGAGATTGCAAAAAGCCATAGACCTTCACCTGTGGGGAAAACGGCCTCATGAAGATCCTTTGCCGCAGAGAAACACCAAACCCTAACTTGTATGGAATATGAAGTTGATTACCCAAAATGGGATGAAGGAGAAAAAAACAGATGTAAAACGGCTGCAACCTGTTAGAGATGGTTCGATGCTTAGAATCGGCCCAACGGCAAGCAGAGGAAAACACGATAAGGCAAACAGGACATTAAAAAACAGCTTCGCCAAATGCAAAGTAAAAAAAAATTCAAATGGGGAAGAGCGTGAGGATAAATACGGCTAGAATAGGAAGACGAAGGCAAGGCGCAGAGGACCAAAGCCAAGAGGTGGAGACGTTCCGGAAAAAGGCATGCCTCGCTTATTTTTCTCCATCGTCCACTTCCTTAGATCAAGATCTAACGGTCAAAATATACTCCATGTCATATTTTAGGACACGTGGATAGGCTAGGCTTTCAAGATAACTTAAGACCCCTGGTTGGGCTGTTGCGCTAAAAAAACTTCGCGTTTTTTAGAAATAAACAGCTGAAATTAAAAGAGCAATTTAAGATAACATAAGATAAGACCCAAAGACCTTTTGGAAAGCGTTGCAGGGAAGACCAGAGACACCCAAATTTGCTAAATTTAGTGAAAAATATCTATTCTATTGAAGGGACAGAAGATATGCAATTTTCAGCCATAAACGTGGATATGTTTTATGAGACAGAGATCAGGGAAGCATTATCGGATATGGGCAATAATAAAGCACATGACGTGGATGGCTTATGCATTGAACTGTTTAAATGGGGAGGCGAGCACAATCTTACTGTCTTGACACCGTTGCTTAACCAAAGCCTTAGATATGGACTCCCAGACAATTGGAAAGTGAACAGAGTGCATCCAATTCATAAAGCAGGAGATAAGAGGAAGGCACAGAATTACAGAACCATTCTAATTAGGAGTACATTCATCAAGATTCTAGGTACTTTGCTGGAGAGAAAATTGAGCATGTGGGCAGAAGAAAAGGGTAAGCATTCTCAATACCAAGCTGGTTTCAGGAGGGGGCATAATACTTTGGATCATGCATTAACGCTCTGTGTCTTGATGGAACAAACAAAAGATCCAAACAAGGCATTGTATGCTGCTTTCATTGATACTGCCCCAAGGAAGGATCTAGGGGATAGAATGCTACAAATAGGCGTCCCATATGAGCTCAAAGGAGCAGTATCCCAGTTATATTCAAAAGTTCTAGTGACATTAACCATGGATCTGGATACAATGGTCAAGAAAAATATTGGAGTCCGCCAAGGCTGCCCGCTGTCACCTACGTTGTTCGGGCTCTTCATCGATGAACTCGATGAATGGTTGCGATTGCATGATCTCTTAGGTACCAACTTGGGCATTATGTAATTCAATTGCTATTATATGCTGATGGTGCAGTATTAAAAGCCGATAAAAAAGCAATTTTGTAGACCCATCTTGACAGGTTGGAATAGTTTTGTGTGGCAAAACAAATGAGAGTTAATTTGGCAAAGATGAAAATTATGGTATTTGGAACTAGACACAGGCCAAATTTTATGTATCAAGGACATGAAATTGAGACAGTGGAATGCTTTAAATATATAGGCATTGATTTTGCCTCTAATAACTGGAAGGAGTATATTAGAAGGCGAGTAACAGGAGGGAAGTCCGCCCTATATGCCATGCTCTCGAAATGCTCAAAATTATCTCTCAGTGAATGGGGACTGAAGAAAACTTTGTATAAGACTCTAGTCGAAGCTGTAATTTTATATGGATCACCCATTTGGGGGCCAAGTATATCTCAGAAGCTTTGGAGGCAGATTGAATCAGTCCATAAACTTTTCTTCTGTGAAGAACTTGGCATAAAAAATGCCATACCATATGTAATTATGTTAGCAGAGACTGGGATGTTTCCACTGGAGTCAGAAGCTTTCTACCAGTCAATTAATTTTATCAATATAGTTAAAGGGCAGCCCATTAGCTGATTATCACATCAAGCCTTATTGGCATCGACTGATCATGGATGGTTTCATGACGTAGAGGAATGGGTAGACCGTTGAGGAGTGACAGAGGCAAATTGGTCGAATGCATAAGAATGAGACTAGAGCATTGTTAGAATAACTTGCAATCCAGATTCTTTGGGTAAAACAAGGGAGCAGGATGTCCCATTATAAGGTGTCCGTAAATGCAGTGATCAGGAATATCTGTCCCCATATATGCCGAAAAGAATCAGGCAACTGATAGCAAGGTATCGAGTCAGTTCACACAGGTTGGAGTTTGAAGTAGGTAGATGGTCGAAGATACCAGTTGGAGATCGATTGTGTACACTCTATAACACAAAAAAGCGTGGAGGATGAGGATCATGTTTTCTCTGTCTACACAACATACACAGATATCAAAGATAAATTTAGCATTCATGTGGATAATTTTCGTTCTTTATTTACATTAGGCCTTGTTGATATAGGTTTATATATTAAAACAGTAGATGAATAGCGTTCATTATTATTGAAAATCACATGACAATGACAATAACTCTGTAATCAGGCTCCATGGCCTTCAAAGCCCAGTGGGCATTGAAATATATTATTACTAGTAACGGTGCCCAACAACGCCGGGCATAAGTTGGAAGCTTGTAAATGCTTTGGCAACAATGGGAAAATCGTGCAGTAACCAACGTATGCCAAATGTATTAGTCACAATGAGAAAAGCGTGCAGTAATAACGATGTCCAACCTAGTTGGACTTTACTTGGAAACATGTGATGAAGATAAAAAAAAATGGTTCGTCGCACAAAATGTACATTTATACGAGCATTTTGCTATGGTTTTTATATGATTGTGCCGATGTATTTATGTGAGGGTATACTAGGTGTATTTATAGAGCGCGCAGTATGTTTGCATTAAACTTGGTAAATAATTTTGTCCACGTAGGCCTATGTATGGTTTTGATGTATTCACAACAAAATACATGGTGCTTTTACATGCAAGCATCGAGAGTACTGATATTAGGGTTCGTTCAGGATCCAACATGCTATTTTATTAGTGTTCGTCTCTCTTTTTTTCCTTCATCGCTAAGCATCAGATACAAGAAGCTTTTCTTTTTTAATTGGGAGACTTTAATGCAGAGCTCGAGTTGTCGAAGGCAGGATTTGCAAACTCTGAACCGGTGTGGCCATAGACATAAAATGGTTTCTTTTCTGTGGAAAGAATGGTATGTGGTTTCTTTTTTCTTTGGACTTCAGTGACGGCGGCTGAGAGCTAGAACTCTTGCAAAAATTCGGCTAGTTATGCTGATCTACTTCCTCGAGTCAAGGTAATTTTGTCAAAACTCCCAGGCTAACCGTTTGCATGTTCTCTCGAATAATGTGCTCACTGTATTCGGAGCTTATTTAAGAAGGCAGTGATGGCAGAGTTATTTTTTCTGTTGTGCCCCATTTCAATTATTGCCTATGTCCAGATGTAAGGACTTCATAGTGTCGTGCTCCAATACTGCACACATCTATGTTCTAGTTTTTATGCTCTGCACCATTTCGACTACTTGAGTATTGGTTCTGCAAGTTTCTTTTCATTCAAGCCCCATTTTTGGCATATTCATCTCCATCTCCACATATTCAAATCCATTCATTTTCATTTTTCATTATGTGAAACATGACTGTGCAAGACAAACCTTGATTAGAATGATGAATTTTGGGAAATTAGATTGTAGCAGCTTAGAATTGCGATGCTCTGCACCATCTCGACTACTTGAGTATTGGTTCTGCAAGTTTCTTTTCATTGAAGCACCATTTTGGCATATTCATCTCCATTTCCACATATTCAAGTCTATTCATTTTCATTTTTTCATTATGTGAAACATGACTTTGCAAGACAAACCTTGATTAGAATGATGAATTTCAGGAATTTAGATTGTAGCAGTTTAGAATTGCAATGCCATAGAGTTTCACACATTTTTATTCAGTGGCATTGGATAGGCAGTTTTTATCCTTACAGAGTGCACATGCATAAACGGTGCTCTGGAAATGGTTTTTGGCGATGGTTCTTGTCATGTAAGTATTCATTCCTTTGCTTTATGTGGGGTCAGGTTTTAAGGAGCTTGAGTAGCAATTGCTTGTCCATGCAGTGCGACGAAGATTGGTTTGGTGTTGGCTGTAGCATGCCTTCTTCATTTCACCACTACAGAATATGCCCAGTTGGTTTGGACATAAAACGATAATAAGAACACACCACATTTTTAAGAGAAATATGCAAAGGAGGAGGAAGGCAATCTTACAATTTCCATATGAAAACATCCTCGAATTTATGTGTATGCTTGCAACTGGAATTCAACAGTCGTCCTTTTGAGGTAGACGTTGTTTTTAGAATAAAAGGTTTACACATGGTCTAATAAAGTTCCAAGTCATGTAGGTAAGCCATTGCCGTCTTGAATGCCTAAATACTGTTGTGAATGCCTAAACATGATTGCTGATAATTCTACCCAATGGACATACCAACTCTATGGCTCTGTAGTACTTTATCTTACCACTTTGCATATACATTAGATGTTCAAAGCATTATTATTGACTGTTGTACATAAATGATGTTTGCAAAGCCTTATTGCAACAGCTTGCTATATACGAAAGTCTTCCTGCAAGCCTCCATTAAACGATGAATGGCAACATATTAAGTACAAAGCTTCATCTTCTGCAACCTTTACTGTATCTTGTCAATCTTCTCTACATATCAATTTGCTAGGAAACTTAGCTGCTGAGATTGTATGTTCACGCCATTTCAATCATGCATTGTCGTATGTGCATATGACGTTGATGAGACTTCTTATAGAAGGTCTACCCGTCTAGCTATACTATGAGAGAAAATCAAGTTGCTGAAGACAATTTCTCAGGGCTTGGTAAAGATTCTTAGGAAAATTATGTGCTAATTCCTATCAATGACTTTCATTCAATGGTAATTTGCTTTTATTTTCTATGAGTTTACTGTTATCTATTTGAAGACTGAATGTTCAAATTATACTATGCTCAAATGATGTATTCCTGTATTTAAGACTAGGATTTTGCATGATGAAATGTTTATTGTACAATTTCTAAAGGCGTTATAGTCAAATGTTATAAAATCGTCGTGTTCTCTTTTTCAGATCTTAATTAATGTAGTCTATCAATGTGATGATTCTAATGGTGTCGAAATGCCTACGCGGAATGTTTGGACTGCTGATAATTGAGCACAGAGGCAACATGGAGGTGCTACACACAAACCCACAAATTCCGGCATGTTTGAAATTTCTTTATCTAGTGGACATGCCTTGGTTCAAATCCTAGGGGGCACTCCACCATTTGGTGTGAACTAGATATCGCAAACTTCCCCAACAATGTACCATGCAGCACAGATTCCCCTTTGGCTCTGAAGGGGCCGGCGAAAATTTTCGTAGACAACTACATGATTTTGTACAAATATATAGCATATTTCGTACATGATCGTACACAACAATCTCCATTTTACAGATGCACAATGTCTCAGATATTTGCCACATATTTGCCAATAGACCATTATATTAAACCATTGAAGTTTATTTATTTATGAAATACAAATATTTTTAATATAATATATTAGACCAGTGAACATGACACCCCACATATTGGGAAATTAAACCATTGAATCAAATCTCCCCAGACCCCCCAGTTGTTTATGCTGATATTCGCACAGGGCGTCCACCGGTTGGCGAGGACCCCCAAACACGTATGCACGTATTTACAAATTGGATATCACAACCTTTGATTTCATGGCATATTTGGAACTGACTAAAAAACGAGTCGCGCTTACTGATGGCCATGATCGCCAAAAATCGACATCCAATGGTCTGAGCCAACCGTTGGACGCCCTGCACGATTATCAGCATAAACAACTGGGGGGTCTGGGGGGATTTGATTCAATGGTTTAATTTCCCAATATGTGGGGTGTCATGTTCAATGGTCTAATATATTATATTAAAAATATTTGTATTTCATAAATAAATAAACTTCAATGGTTTAATATAATGGTCTATTGGCAAAGATGTGGCAAATATCTGGGATATACATGCACGCACCTACCATCTCCGCTGCATACACCTAAACTATAGTGAACCTAGGCCTTAAGCCTATTATGGAATCTTGGTCGTCTTGCGTCACCAAATTTCGGCCATTGGACCATTTTTGTTGCAAACACGCACCGTCGAACATTACTTGAAAAACAAATAGGTGAAAATAGGGGATTCCTTCGTTTAACTGAAGTCATTATTTTATGTATTTGATTTGTATAGAGGCATGCAGGTGAATAGCAAGAAGTTCCTAACTTGTTTCGTGTTGTTAGACAATGTACATAACTCGTAAGTGATGCATAAAATGGGCTTTGTCTATGGCATTGGAATTTTGATCATGATGCGTGAAAAGCACAGACATGTTGAATGCATGGTTTGCAAAAGTAGTTGGAGGCAAACTAAAACATTATCTCATGTTCGATACGCCATCTTGCACTTAGCATGCTAATAAACCTCGGGACATAGAGCCACTTTCTGATATAACTAAAAGTTTTATGGCAAGTAGTATCTATGTTGTCACATCTATGTTGTGATATCAAATAAATATCAAAAGAACATTGTTCACAAAGACATCTACTTCACATCCTAGCTCTTATCCAAGCATAAGAGCATTGCTCACAAAGACATTCAACACATCAAGATTTCATAATTGCATGTGTATTTTCTCACAAACACATCTAACACATCCATTCATCACATGATATTTTGTGGAAAGAAGCTATAAAATACTCAATCAACATCTTCTAAGCACTGCATTTTATATACATGTCAATAAGTGCGCTTCCAACAAAGCGTTGTTGTAGATTTGTCTTCAAAAAAAGAAAAAAACATTATCTCTGCATAACTGTTTGTTGGTACAATGGTGACAGCCAAATATTTACTTGCAGGAAGATGAGCTAGAAATGTGAGAATATATTGTGCTAGCCCAATATAGACTGACCAAGGCCTGAAACTCATGAGCCCGAAGGTAGGATCCAAACGTTCTAGTACTAATTCTACAACCAAGACAAATAAAAATGATTGAAACTGCATCTGCTGGATGTGTTCAATTCAATAAATATGTGGCACAATCTGCATCATGCATGTTACAAAAGACATAGTTAAGATATTTTTCAATTTCTTGAATATACTTCCTAGACTTCTAGACTCCACACTTAGGACTTGCATAGTAGTCTCCATTGCAATGTTAAACTGAATATATATTTGTCTGCCTGCATGAACATGTTAGCATTAGAAGCATCTCTTTCCATTGTTCTACTCTTCATGGAATATGACGAAGTACCTTACCATCTTTGTTTTGTGGCCCAGCATCATCATCATCATCATCATCATAATAATAACTAGTAACGGGTGCCCGGCGTTGCCGGGCATAAATACAATCATATGTAGACATATATACAATGCCTAACTATATTTGACAACGCCGGGCATAAATACAATCACATGTACACATAAGTGCAATGCCTATCTATATTTGAGGGGGAACCAAGAGAGGAATGGAAGGAACAATGCGCAAAGATGCTCCAAATTAGGCTGGAAGATTTAAACCCATCCACATAATACTTTTCGTTGTTGAAAATCAACACATGCAACTGTTGGCTATTCACAATGCAGTGGCTTCATACTGCAGACTAACATAATGAAGAAGAGAGATTCATAGATTGGAGACTATAAAATTGTAATTACAAAAATTTACTTATAAAATTAGTTTGATTCCCGGTGTTGACATTGAGGGGCTTTAAAGATGTTGCAATATAGTATGTTGTGTAGATATGTGGGCATTTAGTTGATAATGTAACCCTTAAGACAACTTGCAATACATGAAGGCAGAATAACTCATCGTTAATTGAATCTAGGCCATTAATGCACTTGATTTCCTAGTTTCGTGAGAAGAGGTTTGATGTTGCCTACATGGGAAAGGGAGAATTGCTTGTATTGCAACATGTACAATTTATGCCATAAGATGCTTTTCTCTTATAGAGTAGTTTTCTTGTGCGACATCAATATTCTGTCAAAATTCTAAGGCATAATGGGTCCGCTTATTGCGAAGCGGCGCCGCTTTCCCTGTTTCTCGAGCTTCCTTGTTCAAGCGCCACTCCCATGTTGTCTTAGTCGTTGTGCCCTCTCCTGTTACTTTGCTGCTTCGAGGTTTATCATGGCGCTGCATCGAGGTTAAGGCGCTCTTCAAGCTTCGAGGTCTTCAAGCTTCAAGCTTCCAGGTCTGCTATGATGCTAGTTCAACGTTAAGGCGTTCTTCAAGCTGCAGTTATGGCATTGTTCGAGCTTTGGTTATGGCGTGTTGATTGTGTTGCATATTCCCCTGTTTTCAGGCTATGGCACTGCTCTGGCCTTTGTTCAAAGAAAACAACGAAGGTTCTTGTGCAAAACCGTCGCAGAGGTCAATCTTGCTGCCATTTCATGAAACAGTGGCTTACTTTGTGTTCTTGCTTCTTCTGTACAGGCTGGAACCACCAGGAAGTGAGAACCTGCCCTCTCCGGTGTTGATTCTGCCCTCTCCAGTGTTGCATGTTCCCCTGTTTTCAGGCTATGGCGCTGCTCTGGCTCTGTTCAAAGAAAACAACGACGTTCTTGTTGCAAAACCGTCGCAGAGGTCAATCTTGCTGCCATTTTCATGAAACAATGGGTTACTTTGTGCTCTTGCTTCTTCTGTACAGTCTGGAACCGCCAGGAAGTGAATCTTTTTTGCATCTTAGCAAAATTCAACACTGAGTTTTGGCCTCAATCGGTTGCCTGCAGATGATTTATAGCATATAGAGTGTTAGATCGATTCTTAGGGATTGCAAACTTGCTTGTCTTTTGCTCTTTCTGATTATTTCGGAAAAATTTGGTGGAAATTTTAGGGTCCTGTTTATTACGTCCCGCAATTCACGCTAGGCCTTAGGTTATGCCCATGTAGGGTCCCTTAGGTTACGCCCATGTAGGGTCTCTCGGCAACACCGCAGCCTCGGCGGCACTCGTGGCTCCAGCAGTTCGTGCGCCGCCTCAGCTGGCAGCGCCGCCTCGAGGCCCTACAAGACGTAACCTAAGGCCCAGCGTGAATTACGTAGTACTTTACAATAATCGTCCTCATTTCTCCTTCACCTTAAAATGCTTAAGTTTTTCTACTTTTCCTTGGGTTAACACTCATTTCTAATGCTTAGAATATGTTTCTTATGCTTCACTATTGTCCTAACTTGTAGAGGCTTTTGGCATTTGGAGACGTTTAAAGTTACATCGATTTCTAGGAGTTCTAGCTATATTTATGCAAACATACGTGTACTGCTTGCAACACAATAGAGCTGGTCATATTTCCTGCAAGGGAACCGAAAACATCCCTTAGAGATATCACGTAACACCTTCACCGCAAAGCGCAACAAAATGGCATAGGTTTTAGCAGCAAATTAACAATAATTGTAGTGAAA
Organism: Isoetes engelmannii; assembly: GCA_011763485.2. Taxonomy (NCBI): domain Eukaryota; kingdom Viridiplantae; phylum Streptophyta; class Lycopodiopsida; order Isoetales; family Isoetaceae; genus Isoetes; species Isoetes engelmannii. The sequence goes on from JAANSK020271025.1 coordinate 9,632, forward strand.
AATTTGGCTTTAATAAACCACATATGCCTCTCTTAATTTCCAATCTTTAAAGGACCGATCAGCAGCAAACATGAAGAACAAAATATGCACCCAAATTATAAAAGCCAAATAACGCAAATTTTTGGAGCAGACAACCAAGCTTCGTATGGCAGTTAATGCAACAAAATGTGTGACAATTAATACAATAAACAGGAGAGGGACAAACTCTAAGATGTCACTGACATTGAATATGATCATAAACCCATCAGAACCCACTAAATACTAACCAGATAAAATTCGAAACTCCATATTGTAATATAACTTCCCTGCCTATGCCAGAGATAGAAGCATTACGTATCCTTGCCATTGAAGCTTTGGAAGCATTAAGCAATCGAGAAACATAGTATTGAAGGTTTAGAAGCATTACGCAGTTTAGAAACATGTCGTTGAAGCTATGCAACTCCAAGCAGACATGTGACCTATTGCAGATAGACCCAGCACATCTAGCACACAATTACTTCTCAATCTTTGCAAAATAGCGATATGGATAAAGCTTCATCACAATACTCTGCATATTCAGATAGTCATTTTCATCTGTATAACATTTGCTAATCATGCAAGATACCAAACTCATTTCTCTTATATTGAAACACATTAGACAGCTTACCAAAACATGGAAGCAAGAAAAGAATATGCCTCTTTTATTGTGACCTCTATACTTTACACAAAATGGACAGAGAAAATTTGTAGTTAATAACAGACATGTGGAGTTCTGAGGGAGCCTCATGAAGCAGCTTTTCTTTTTTAGGATAATATACAAATACATCATAACCTAAAATTTCGGCAGTGTAGTTGATAGATCTTACCGCATACATCTTTGGTGGATCAGTTCAGATGGATCCCATCATAAAATCAATAGGTAGATGGGTCATAGCTGCAGTTTCTCTTCCAGGCATGTAAATAGCAAAGACAAAGCCTTCCATGACTTCACAAAGTAAATTTTAGAAATACAGGACTATCAAGAATTACCCTTCTGTATCTCTGCTTTTGGAACAATGCATGTTCTTGAAAATAGAAGTATGAAACATCTTGATGAAGATGATACTCCAATGTTCTGCTGCCATTCCAAGCTCATGCTGAGAAAGAAAAATTTAGTAAAGCTTGTTCATGTGTTAAATTTCGTAAAAGAAGATAGAAATGGTAAAACAGACCTGAGAATAAATAAAAACCCTAGCTTCACTTTGCAAGCAGCCTGTCAGCAATATCAGTGCAGATGCAATTCCAAGCTACCATAGCAATCACTGAATAAAAAATCAATGAGATCCAGAAGTGTCAGATAAATTCACCATGGTTGCAAAATAAGGATTCACCATGATTCCTTGTAATAATGAAAGGCATTCATTTCAACTGAGTTAGTTACCTGATACAACTGGCAGCAAAAAGCTTTTCCCTTTAAAATGTCTGAACCTTTTCCCCCAAAATCATGCACCAAAAAACGCTTATACATAAGCATAGAAGCATAAACCAAGTGATTTGCTCTCTGCATAGGACAGAAATTGGGGCTCAGAAACATAGGAGAATTTGGAGCTAAAGCAGAAGAAAAAAACTCTGGAAAAATGAAGCGCAAAAGAAGCAAGGAAAACCTGATATTGCCCGATCAAACTCTTCCTCCATTTACAAAGCTGTCTTTTAAACTCTTTTATGCCTTCATATGGTAGAACAGTTGGCGGGAACTAAAAGACCCGCTACTGCATTCCCTAGAAAGGATAAGAAGTCTTATTTTTACTTGTTGATGCAGACTCAATGCCTTTCATAGTCGGTCTTCACATAGTACATCAGAAGCCTTACCTTATAATCGACTCCCTTTCCCCTGCTTACATAGCGATTTTTCCAATCTTCTGATAAATCGAAATACTAACTTTTTCTGATCCAAGAATTGGCGAGCTGGAACCAAACAGTATAAGGAAGGAAGGAAGGAAGGAAGGAAGTATATTTTAACGTCCACGGAGGCCAAAGGCCTATGAGACGGTACATGCC
>JAANSK020271036.1:0-11647 GCA_011763485.2 Isoetes engelmannii
TTGGGGTGGCCATTTCAACCATAGAATAATTTTAAATATCTAGGGTTGTGGCCAGGCTCTATACTGGCCAAGGGTAGACTCAGAATTTTGCCACTTATAGGGGGTAAATTTTTTTGAGTCTAACCCTAGAATTTTAAAGTGTTTCACTATATATTACCACTTCCAACTCCACCCATATGTGTATTATAATGCAATTTTGTATTCATATATTACTACTTGGAACCCTGGGGGATTCACCTATATGCAACACGGATATGCCATCTGCGTTACTAGGGTAGCAAGAAAACCCTTAGTATACGGTGCAGAGAATCAAGAAAAATACCCATTTCGAAAATATACAGGCTTAAAATACTGCAAAATGTGATAAAAAACCACCCATTTCCATATATTTTCGTACGAAATCACTCCAAAATAACCCATATCTTATAACTCAGATGGTTTATATGACATTTCAAGGTGAACCCCCCTTGCTTGGAACTCTACCTATCCATGTATTATTATAATGCCAAAATGCACAATATAATTATCAGCGGCAATTTGGATTCACTAAGTTTTGCATAGGTATCTTTTCCATAATCACAAAGAAAACATGATGCACAACCTGGACCATATTGCAAAACAATTTCAACAAGGCTCCAGTAATGATGTATGGATGTGGCCAATTTGATCTTTGAGGGGAAAAAAAAAATCCGTGGTTTCACCATTTAAGTTACAACCTCTTAGTGCAACGATTTGGAAAATGGCCAGGCCAAACTACGGTCAGCACTTTGTCCAAGGTAAGTAGTGGCCAATATTTTACGCCCCATCAAATATGTAGGCAGGTTAAAAAACACCCTGCTCTCATTCTAAGCCTTGTTTCAATGCATGTTTTTGTAAAGATGAGTAGAGCATGTGTATGTTCAACAATGGTTGACAACTTTTATTTGATGTAATTTGATGCAATTTTATCCGTATTCATGGTTTGATGCTACTTTCAGGATGTTCATTTTCATCGTTTAGCCTTGAGCATAATTGTTTAAAAACAACAAACAATTACAAGTACTCTCAGGCTTGATTTTTACATGTTCCTAGCTTATGCATTGTAACTAAAGAAAGAAAGATCCTTATGTTGCTTTATGTTCCTAGCTTATGCATTGTGACTAAGAAAGAAGGATCCTTATGTTGCTTTATGTTCCTGAATGTAGCAATTTTAGATGTTCCTAGCTTATGCATTGTAACTCAAGAAAGAAAGATCCTTATGTTGCTTTATGTTGTTGTATGCAGCAATTGACAAACCTTGGAACATCCAAAGACATGAACTAAAACCAATCCAAAATGGAAATTGGGTCGACTATTGTGCCGCCACGTGGCATTAATGGAAGTCGGGTCCTTCCATTCCGGATGACCGGCTGAGCAAGTTCTCTTCTTTAGGGCATCTTATCATTCTCTCGAACATAAATTACACGTTCTTAACTTATGCTCAGTAATGCAGGGCACTGTTAGTAGTGTTTTACCTGTGTTATAAATGAGAGTTTCATTGTGTAAATATGCTGTGTTAAAATGGTTATATGAACTTAGCGGCGCCGCTTAAGCTTCGCCATGACTAAAAGTTTCATGAGAGGAAACAAAAAGCAGAACCTTGGAAGAAAATGCCTCCAAACATTGTTTACGATGTGCATGTTATAAAGTGAATGGGTTATAGTATGCACTCAGCATTGCTCTTTGTATTGCCTCATTCACTACACATTGAATTCTACTCTAAGATTTGGATTGCCTTATTCATCACACGTTGCATCCAACTCTAGAGATAGGTTCGATCTAGTATCCAACCAACAGTTTAACAAAGATTAGAAATTACCAATAGAAATTATATAGTCCTTGATTATTTGTCAATACTTATATAGATTGTTATAATATAATATAAGTATGTTTGCATATTAAATATGTCAAGGATGTAAGCATACAAAATCTATTTTACACAACTCTATTAAATATGTCAAGAATGTGAGCATACAAGAACTATTACAGCCAACGATATAGATGAACCCTCACGAGTTTAGATACACATTCATTGTGAAGTGGAACACTTTTAAGTCAATACAATGAACTTTTCATAAACGTAAATCATAATTACAATTGCATGTTAAGAACAACAAACTATTATATAATCATAAATAGAAGTATCAATATGATGTCTCCTTATTCAATTAACCATCAAGTGACTATGGTAGAGGGTGGATATGGATTCACAATTCGTGGTCAAGTGGTAAGTTTACTAGAAAAAGATCAAGAAGCAATGAATGGAGATCCAGGAGGAGGAGATGCTTGAGGGGTAGTGTCAACAAAAGGAGGAGGGGCGTTCTTAGTAGAGGGAGATGGTTGAGGAGTATTGTCAATAGAAGGAGAAGGGGGTTCATCATGGAGAGGAGAAGGGGGTGTCTTAGACACATGATGATGATGATGATGATGAGACTTGTGGTGGAGATGGTGGTGATGATGGTTTTTATGGTGATGGGGCTTGGTAGAAGGAAGATGTTGGGGAAAAGGAGCCGGAGAAGGTGCGAGAGTGCCAATGTGGGAAGGACTAGAAGTGGGAGGAAGTCCAAGAGTAGGAGGAGAAGGATTCGAGGGGGGTGAAGCCTCGGGAGCAATGGAAGGAGAAGATGCAGATCCAGGAGTAGGAGGAGGTCCAACTGTACGATGGTGGTGGTGATGGGTGTGTCTCTTGTGGTGGGGCTTGGTATGATGGTGGTGATGATTGTGCTTGTGGTGGTGGGGCTTGGTAGAAGCAAGATGTTGAGGAGAAGGAGCCGGAGAAGATATGGAAGCGTCAGTGTGGGATGAAGGACTCGAAGTGGGAGAAAGTCCAAGAGCGGGAGGAGAAGAACCAGAGGCGGGAGAAGGCTCAGGAGCAATGGAAGGAGAAGATGCGGGAGAAGGCTCAGGAGCAATGGAAGTATGGTGGTGGTGGTGGTGGTGGTGATTGTGTTTGTGGTGGTGGGGCTTGGTAGAAGGAGGATGTTGAGGAGAAGGAGCCGGAGAAGATATGGGAGTGCCAGTGTGGGATGAAGGACTAGAAGTAGGAGAAAGTCCAAGAGCGGGAGGAGAAGAACCAGAGGCAGGAGAAGGCTCATGAGCAATGGAAGGAGAAGATGCAGGCTCAAAAGTAGGAGATCCAGTTGTACGGTGGTGGTGGTGGTGGTGATGATGGTGGTGATGAAGATTATGCTTATGGTGGTCGGGCTTGGTTGAAGGAGCGGGAGAAGACACGGAAGTGCCAGTGGGAGAAGAGGGACTCGAAGTGGGAGAAAGCCCATGAGCAGGAGGATTAGAAGTGGGAGAAGGCTCGGGAGCAATGGAAGGTGAAGATGTAGACCCAGAAGTAGGAGGAGGTCCATTTGTACGGTGGTGGTGGTGGTGATGATGGTGGTGATGAAGATGTCCAGAAGTAGGAGAAGGACTAGAGGTGGAAGACTTGGGAGCAGGAGTTGGGGACCCAGAAGTAGGAGAAGAATCATGTGTCGAAGTGGAAGAAGCTGGTGGAGAAGGAGCTTCTGGAGAAGGCTCAACAGGACAAGGAGGTTTGATGTAAGGAGGCAGCACGCCGAAAGGCCATGGTTTTTTAAAGAATTTCTCGACAGTCACTTCACAGTTGCCTTTGTCCTTGCATTGCTTGCCCAAGTTGAGTTCTGTGATGCCATGAAAAAGCGAGTTGTTAGATTCAGATTAGATAAATTGGTTATATAAAACCCAACAATCAGATTAGATGAATTGGTTATATAAAACCCAACAATCTAACCTTGATAAACGTTTGAAGGCTCAGGCTGCAGGTTCATAACGTTCAATGATCCCACTGTAGACCAAAGCATGAACGAGGTAGCCAAGAAGAGGACCAAGGAGCGCGCCATCTTTGCTGCTACAACGACCACCTAGTTGCTGCTATGCTCTTCCTTTATCTCGTCCTTCGCATATATAGTGAGGAATGGAGTTAGAGTGTACAAAAATAGAGTGCCTTTTTTTTATTTTTTCCTCAAGGGACCTTTGTCTATTTTGCTTAGGGACCTTTTAGTTAATTACGGGAAATAGGATATTGTCGTGGTTAAATATAGGGTATGCGTCAATTTTCAAAGACCTTTTTTATTAATCAAAATATACGGATATTTTTTTCCATGAGGCAAAAAATACTTCATGCCTTAATGGTAAATAAAAAGACGCAACGTTCCCATTGCCAGGCGCCGGAGTTGAGTTCTGCGCTCGAGCTTTCTGAACGAGCGGAAAGTGGATGAAACAATGGAGGCAGTTGAGTGTCGTTTAAAGCACACAGAGATTGATAAATCTCAAATTGCTGATTATTGCCAGAACCAAGAGCAGGTTCCGGCATTTGAAGAGCATAAGAAGCGTAAGGTAAAATTGGAAGAGGGTCTTTCGCCGGACAGAAACATCAAAAGACAAAAGAAGCAAGTAAGCAAGAAGCGGCATGCTGTTGGGCTTCCTGATTGTTCAGATTTTAGGGTTGCGGCAAAGAAGAATAGATTTGCCAATTTGAATCTGGAGGAAGCTGCAAACGCCTCATCTGGACTGGATTCGGAAAGAACAGGCGATTCCGAACGTATTAATATTCCGGAGCATCTTACCCAGGTTTCCAGGAGGAGAAAATGCGCAAACAGTGATGCAGAGGGTGGACAAAATGTAAAGAAATTATGCACAGAAAGCAAGCGGAAATCAAATAGAGCTTCCGAGAAGAGAAAGGCTTCAAACCCCAAATCTCGAAGCCCGAAAAGACGGCTAGAAGAAGATTACCCTGAGAGTTCCAAAAGAATGCGAGCTCATCCAAGTTGTAAAATTGAGGGGCAGAGTAATAAACAGAAGAACAATGGCAAGGGCAAGTCTGTTGCTGTCTGCTCAGATGCAACGAACCAAAGTGAGTGCATGGGAAAGAGGGCATCTTCAAAGGCAAGCCATAAACGCTGGCAGGATCTGATAGTTGAAGATATGAAGCCTGCCAAACGGTTGCACACTGTTGATGAGGACTTAGACGAAGACAGGTATGCGGATGATGAGATGGAGGAGGCTGTTCATGTTGATGGGAACAGAAAGCGGGCCAGGAGCAAATCCAATCACGAGAATTTGGCACATAAGAGACAAAGGAATTGTTTGCAAAGGTTGGTGGATATGCACATACCAGATTTTTCCCTGGACGAAGATATGGATATATGTGCACCGTCTTACGAATCCGGAGGTTTTGATAGCCTGCTTCTGCCACAGGTGATTGTTATGTCTATTTTGTATTATCATGATTTGCTTCATTGGGACACAATTTTAATCTGCATTCTCTTGTCCATCTTTTCCCATTTTAAGGCTCTAGTATTTGCAATCGTTGCATGATAATAAGGGTTTTTGTTCCTGGTAACAGAACGCTTATCTGTTTGTCAGTATAGTTGTGTGATACCATTTGTGACATGCTCAGGCCAGGAAGATGGATAAATGTGGCACCCAAATTCAGCATCCCATGCTGCAGAGTCCTTGTGGTTTAACTGCACATATGCCTAGTAGCATGCTACATAGAGCACAACTTTTGCCGAGTCTACAACGCATTTATCCTGCTAGAGGTGCTGTCTCAAGAGGGAGGAGAACCACATCACGCAGAGTTGGAACTTCAAGGGGAATGATGCCTTCACACATGATTCAGCAAAGAAACATCTTAGGAAATTCTTCATCTAGAACATGGAAAGGAAAATTTCCCCAGTTTTTTTCAAGACTTGGTTTTGGAAGATGGCAGATGTTTCCTTTCTGGAAATAGGAGTCCCCACCTGTTTGTTCTCAATTTCGATTATTGATTCCATATTAGATGCTGAACCCAGTGCTTTAGGGATGAGAGAACAATATAGGAAAATAATTTGACAAAATGGTTACACTTTCTATCCCTATCCTATGTCTTCAGACACACTGTTTGTTCAATGTCCCTTTTCAGGGATGGGGGCGTAGCAGCAAAAACTCTATAAATCTGAAGCTTCTATCTTCTTGCAATTACGGTGACAAGTGATATGACTTTCACAGAGGCTCGAATAATAAATCTGTCTAGGATTCTTTTTACTCAGGAAAGTGTCAGTAGTTTTTGATATTTGTTAAGAAGCTATGGTCAACCACTAATTATAACAGGTGCTCATGCTATCAATTACATATGTTAGAGTAATTATGCTTCTTTCACTTTAGAAAGAGAGACTTCTGATTAAGATTTATAAATGTTCAGAAAAAGCATTTTGCAGCCAGATAAAAAGCTTCGATTCTCAGATGAACCCGTACTCAAGGCAGAAAGGTAGCTGAACTACGTGCTTCAGCTGTCAGGCAACGTGCTGTTGACGTCACGCTTTAAAGTCTGTAATCTTGGCGACATAAAATCATGAAGAGCATCATCAAGTTGGCTAAAAGATGTCTGATTTCGAGAAAAGGTAATCCTTAATTTACTTTTCTGACTTGATGATTCTGTTGTATTATTCCTGTAAACCAACAGAATGTCGTGATATCTATGCGTGATCCGTAGGAGAAAGAAGCAAGCATAAGTGCAATAGTATCTTCTAACAGAAACAGCATAGTACTAGCATGATGTTTTACATGATTGTTTTAAAGCAAATAAATATGACTAAATGCTTGTGTTCCTGCAGAACGACAAATGCCATGATACTTCTAAGTGCTTGGCTGCAGGAAAAGGTAGCAGAAGATTATGAAATTGAGACCTGAGGCAGGAGGACAAGTGGAACTTACAAGGTTTTGTAAGTGCAAGAAGATTGTGGTGTGTAAGCAGCCTTTGGAGCCCCGGATTGTAGAGCAGGATTAAAAAAACATGGAACATGGCTTGGAAACGATTATGCATAGTGGATGTGCTTCTGCAAAGAGAGATTAAAATAAGAGTCCAAGATAATTATCGCGACCATCAATGTTGGGGAAGTTTTCTTGTCTATTGAAATGTTTCCCACAGGTGCTTGTTATTCAGTGATGCAAAATAGAAAGATTAGAAGTAGAAGACTCCATGTTGCATTCTTAGCTGAACGACAGTAAATTTAGCTCCCATGTTTTTGCTAGTAGTCAGCCTTGCATTAAATTGTTTTTGTGGCAATTTGATAAACAAGGCAAAGAATAATGCCTCTCCGTGTATGGATTCTTCCAACGCCCCATCCTTCTTTAGTCTCACCACATAACTAGTTAATCGTCAAAATCTTCATAATCTTATATGCTAATCTTTACGAGATAATTACTCCCAAACTCCACCAATTCAAACTGCCTAGATAAGTGGCAACACATCAACCATGAAATTTCTACGTGTCATAATTGTGTTGGGGCTCATGGAAATATAAATTGATGGGCAGCCTGGTGAAACCACTTGGTGGCGACTCATGGCTGCCGTTGCTCGTCGGCTGGCCTTGGTGGGGACTCGTACCCCATTGCCCATCAAATACCTAGTACATGACCTAACTACTTCATTTCAAAAAGATGATAGATATCCCTTCCCGTTCAATCACCCTACTAGAAGCCAAAGAAAAAATTCATCAATCATCCATCCAGGCTTGCACCTTAGCACGTCACATGCTTCCTTGGTATCCCTTTTTGTTTTTTAAGCACGACAATCTATTATCAAGAAAAATCAAAATACATACAAGGGACCTGTGACATGGGATTCGAAACCTACAGAACGAATCAGTCCACTAAGCAAAGCCACCCATAACCTAAAGACAAACCAGTCCTCTAAGCAAAACCACCCACACACAGTGTATATTCAAACTCCTTGTGCCATCTTGAGGCATTCAATGACCTCATCACAATCAACATGTTCAGCAACATCGAGGTGATCATCAACCACTACAAAAGAAGGGGGCAATTTGTGTCACGAAAACGTCATCGGAGCATCGAAGATTATACACTATGACATTATTAGTGACATTCAGACATGGGTGATGCTATAGGCGCCACAACTTTTGTCACCTATCACTTTGCCACCAAGATTGTCAGTAATTTTGTCATGACACTATAGATGTTGCTATTGGCATCAACTATAGTGCCATTACTTGTGACACATATAGCATCAGAATTAGTGTCAGTGCCCATCAGTGACATTAAAGGCGTTGTTATTAGCATCAAATATTTTAGTATCTTTAGTGTCATAAGTTCCGTCAATGTTTGTGACGCTATATTATATGCCACAATAGATGTTGCTATCAGTATCACTCAAATTGTCAGATATTGTCCCTTCAATTGTGTCAATCTTTATGTTAGTTCATATAGTGGCATTATAAGTGTTGATATTAGCAATACGACCGAAGATGCAACATTTCTTACCACTCTTTTGCCACTTATTGTACCATCCATAACATGCCATCTTGTTTGCTTAAACATCACAAGTAATGTTAGTACTTGTTATTGTGAGTTTCCTTTTTGAATTTTGCTCCATACCATCATGGGCGCATTCATAATGATGATATGTTTTATGCATCTATCAAAACCTCACAAGAATCAGCCAACATATATGTAGTACTTGGATGATCCTGACGGCACTAAATGTCTTCAAGAGTGTGTTTGACTCACCTATTGTTGAGATCTGCAACTAAGATGTATGGTACAATATGGGTCTTATACCTATGTGATCTTGCCCATATGGATCTCATAGCTATATGGTCATCTTTTGCCCATATTCTGTTAAATTTTTTGACAATTTGGGCATCATGCCAATACGCAAGGGATAAAATAACCAAACCATTGTAACCAACTTTATGATTGACCATCATGTAAACATATGGCCATGTGAAATTGCATTTGAGATGGACGACATTTTGAACATCTATATATCACAACAATTTCCTATCTAAAATGTTTAATGTTGTAAGTGAAGCACGTGCAAGCATTCTCTTTGCTCAAACCAGCCATGTGAGTTATGTAGGTTACCTATGTCTTTGCCGGTGGACTACGCATAATAATTTTATGACGTATTCATCCATCCATCGATTCCCTCCGTCCAGCTATGGCGCCTTGCCTTAGAGCCTTTTCTGCTCATGGTGCTGCAAGATCTTTCGCAGAACAATGGCATTAGCCTTCTAATAATATCAAACCGTTTCTTGAAGATAGAGATTTGCTTCATTTCTACTTGTTACGTCTTTGTAGAATCAACGAGTCTAGTTGTTATTAATTCTAATTAGATTCAAGATTTTAGATTATGAAGCTGGTTTCTCTGTTTTAGGAGGTGCATTCCGCATTCTGGCCTTAGTCTTTCGATGTTCCTTGAGATCGAGTGCCTATCTGGCGGCTTATCTATGTTCTTGTTATTCTTGCTTTAAGAACCAAGAACCAAGTAACGGTGGTATTTTATTCCATCTTCTTGAGGTCCGCGTAAGCCAAGCGAGCTCTATAGCACTTAATCCCGTATTTTTTGTTTCTTTTTTTGTGCTTTTTGTTCTTAGTTCACAATATTTTAAGATTTGCTAACCTTTTCTTCTAAATTCACTTTTGTAAGATATTTTCCTCTATCCAACTATTTTTATGGACAGATCTTTTATCAACGGCGTATTATTATTTCTAAATTGATTTTCAATTGCATGTTTCTTTGTTTCTATATCAATAATCCTGAAATGCTAAACTGTTGCATGTGCATTTGGTTTAATGGGGTTCAACTCCCCGACTGGTAAATTTGGTCCCTTCCATAATCTTAAGCAGAATATGAGGCAGAATGTAAATGATAGCAGAAGGCAAGTAAAAAATTTAGAATGCAAATAAATATCTAGAATGCAAGTAAAAATATGGAAATGTAAGTAAGGTAGCCCACAAGAAGCATTCCAGTCTAGTAAATAACTACTGCAACATGGCAGCAAGATATTTGCAGATAACTCATAATTTAACCTAAGAAAACTTTACGTATACAAGAATGTCACTTTAGGTGACATCCTCATGTGGAAGCAATGCCGACGCACGGAGTCGCGGAGGCGGCATTGACACATGAGGATGTCACCTAAAGTGACATTTTTGTTACGTGAAAACCACTTACATTATATTGTGCGAGAGAATGTTGGGTAAATGTGCGGAATATCGGGTAAATGCTTAGAAAAATTGAATGTAAAATCTACTTTACATTGATTAAAAGAATCACTATCACGTGTCAACACACGATTGGATTAGGAAGCAGAATGTAGTGTAAGTGGTCTTTACGTATACATAAAGTTTTTTACATGACAATACGTTAGTGGTATTTGGAAGTCCCAATAATTCTACCTGACAAGAATGTCACTTTAGGTGACATTCTCATGTGGAAGCAATGCCGACGCACGGAGTCGCGGAGGCCGCGTTGATACATGAGGATGTCACCTAAAGTGACATTTTTGTTACGTGAAAACCACTTACACTATATTCTACGAGAGAATGTTGGGTAAATGTGCGGAATATTAGGTAAATGTCTAGAAAATTTGAATCTAAAATCTACTTTACATTGATTAAAAGGATCATTGCCACGTGTCAATACGATTGGATTAGGAGGCAGAATGTAATGTAAATGGTCTTTACGTCAGGTAAAAATATTGGGACTTCCAAATACCGGGAGCTTTGCAACTCCGTTTGTTCTACTTCACAAATCATGTCGGCTCATTCATAGCAATAGCAACAACATAGCTGGTCCGATGGCCAAAACTAGGATTCATAAGCTAGCAAGTCAAACGAAAAATCCAACCGATAAGACGTGATTTTGAAAAAATCCAACATTAGTACTTCTCTTGGTGGTATGGTAGAGGAGCTCATGACAAAATTAAGCTTGTCCACTTCTATATTCCTGAGCATGCATCTTAAAAGATGGAACATGGAACTGCAATCAATGTGTCGAAGAAATTTTGCATGTATACATTTCAATTCATCAATGCTTAAAATAGTGATTCGTGTTTTGTTTGATCTGTAAGCAATAGAGACGAGGTGTCATTGCTTAGTGAGGGATCAATGATGATAATGACACTAATGAACTAGCAATTTTCAAGGCTATATATTCACATAGGAGTACTTTTTTTTTTACGTTTTTGGTTTACTTATCTGGAACAGGCCTCAATCACCAATTCCATCTATGCAGGTCTCAATAACCATCTCCATCTATACAGAGACGATATAATGCTTTATGAATCAGTAACCTAACAGCTGAGCAGGAATCTGAACTGGCTCTTGTAATTATGCTTAACTATGTTATGCTTGTAATGAATATCATTCTATTTTATTCCATGCAAAGGGTTCTGTCTAAAATATATTAAACAAATGGCTAGGGTAAATAGGAAGCCGGACGAGCTCGTGTCTCACATTGGAGAACTTGAAAACTCAAGAAGGGCTTCAATCACAAATAGGATATATATGCACTTAGAGCCACGAATGGATAAAAGAAATAACCTTATCCATATCCACAACTGGGTTCTTCTTGACCGTAACCTTTTTCTTCTTAACTCTTATCTCATTTCCCTCTTATATAATTTCTGCAGGTCCAACTTCCCCATATTCCTTACCTCCTTCCTCTTCTTCCTCCACAAGTTTTCTGCATTCTCCTTCCTGCATAAGACATATCACAAATCCAATAATTCTTAATCATTAATCAGCTACCAAATTGTATTTACCTTAAGCGCTGCCTCTTCTCTCTCTCTCCCCCCCCCCCTTTTTTTGTTTC